>PVKY010000938.1:0-37524 GCA_004027775.1 Bradypus variegatus | reverse complement strand
GACGAGGAGGATGGAGGGGAGGACGGGGAGGGGTGTGTACCTGAGATGAGGGAGGGCTACGGGGCCCACTGTGGACACAGGTCGCGGTCGGGGGGGCCTGGCTGGACGGGCAGGTGTGGGCCAGGCCAGGGCAGTGGCTGGCGAACATCGGCCAACAGGCCCCCAGAAGACAAACCTGGATTTCCAGCATCTGCCGCCCTGTGGGGTGAACTCGCCCACCAAGAACGAGCGCCCTGGGTGTGGAGCGCAGCGTGATATCGCGTTTCTACCCCCAGATGCGCAGAGACCCTCAAGGCCACGGCCGCCCGTGAGGGTGCTGCAGCAGTTAGGAGGCGATGAGCTCTGAGTATTGACTCCCTTTGTTTTTTATGTAGTTTACTCAATTTTAAGTTTATAAAATTTGAATTTTAATAGTAGCTGTGTTTAGCAACTGCCCTCAAAATTCCAGAGCATATCACAGCCGCATGTCGGCTCTGGGGCTTGGCTGGGCGTGTGTGAGGCGGTGGGGGGGCGTTTGGGGTTCCGGGGGCCCCTGTTGTAGCACAGCATCCCGCAGGGCCAATGAGAAGGTGGGCAGGAGGCTCGGGGGCCGCCGTGTTTCCAGACACCTGGGGGTGGCGCCGGCCCCGCAGCCGACTTCTGCATTTGGTTCTGCCGGACCTGGGTCACGGCTTCCCGGGACTCACGGCCCCGCCCGGGCCTCCCGCCGTCGGGGCCTGGCAGCCGGGCGTGTGTGCAGCAGCTCTGCGTGGGCGACGGCTCCCGGGAGGTTTCTTTGCACGTTGCTCGGGAGCGGGTTTCCTGTGGGTTCCCCTGAGCCCTCGCGTGCACTGGAGCCGGGGTTCTGGGGCCCGGAACGGGGTGAGGGCTCTCTGGAGCATCCCCGCCTTCCAGCCACGGTGCAGAGGCCCAGGAGCCAGGCAGGCTGCGCTGCTCACAGCCCACCTCGGTCTCCCTCTTCTCACATGGACTTTATTTCCACGGCAGCTTTAGGTGTATAGGGAAATCGTGCACACGGTACAGCGCTTCTAGGCGACCCTTCACGCCCTTTATCAAGCCCCTGCCTTAGTGGACGTTCGTGCAGCTGACGAACCGACTGGAACTGAAGGCCACGGTGTACTCGGGGCTCCCGCTCTGTGTGCTCGGCCCTGTGGGTGTTGACGGGTGTGCTGCCCTGAGCCCCTCGTCACGACGCCTTGCAGTTTCCCTGAGCCTCCTCCTCATCCCTGCTCGGACCCCCACAGCCTCTGGTGGCCTTACCGTCTCCACAGGATGGCCTTTTGGGGGGCCACACAGCACGAGGCCCCTCAACCCGTGTCCTCCACACAGCACGAGGCATTGGAGGCCCGGCCGCGCCTGTTTTCATCGCTGAGTAATGGGCCACTGCGCGGATGAGCCTCAGTTTCTCCACCCCTTGCTTGTGGCCTCTCGTGGCGTCCAAGTTCTGGCGATTACGGATGAAGCTGCCGTGGACATCTGTGCGCAGGTTGTGTTTGGACATGAGATTCCACGTGCTCAGGCCCGGACCTGCTGAGCGCAGTTCACTGCCAAGTGTCGCAAGAAGCTGTCCGTCCGTCCGTCCTTTGCATTCGCACCTACAGGGACGGAGCCGCACTCCGCAACTCGGCGACACTGGGGCTCTTCTGGAGTCGGCCGTTCCACTGGGTGGGCTGCGCTATCCCGCTGTTTCATCTGCGATCCCCTAACGACCAACGATGCTGAGCACTTTTTCATATGCTTATCTTCCCCCGTGTGTCTTCTTCGGTGCGGTTATTTGTCATTATGTAACACCTCTCTTTTCCCTGATAATTTTCCTTGCTCTGAAATCTGCTTTGACTGAAATTAATACACCCACGGCAACTTTCTTTTTATTGTGTTAGAATGTATACCTATCTCCGTCCCTTTACTCTCAGGTTGTGTCTTTGCATTTAAAGTGGGCTTCTTACGGACAACATGAAGTTTGGGTCTTGTTTTTTTTAATCCACTCTGGTAGACCTTTCATGTTTAAAGTTATTGATATAACTGGATTAATATTGACCACATTTTTAACTGTTTTATATTTATTGTAATTGTTCTTCTTTTTATTTTTTTATTTTTATTTTTTTGGTTTTCCACTCTGCTTTGATCTCTGGTTTTAACTGAGAATTTTATATGATTTCATTTTCCCTTCTCTCCTAGCATACCACTTATACATCTTAACCTTCTTTTAGTGGTGGTTTTAGGCTCTGCAATATCCATTCACATCTAATTTAAGTCCACTTCCAAGTAACACCGTGTTGGTGCTTGGGCGGGGCAGGCGCTTCACCCAGGTCCTCAGCCCGCCTCCCCGTCCTCACGACAACGCTGAGACGCGTGGATCTGTAAGCTGTGATCATCCAATATAAAATCATTGCTATTATTTTGAACAAACTGATATCCATTAGACCGATGTTTTAGTTTCCTAGGTTGCTCATACCATTGCAGACACCGTAAAATGGGTCGGCTTAAACAACAGTTTATTAGCCTCTGGTTTGAGGCTGTGTAAATGTCCAAATTCAGGCATTATCAAGGTGATGCTTTCTTCCCCAAAACCAGCTGCCAGCAACCCCGGGCTCCTCTGCCATGAGGTGGCATCCACTGGGCTCTCCTTCTCTTCCGGCTTTCTTTTGCTTTCAGCTTCGGGCTTCCGTGGCGTGCGCTTGCTCTCTCGCTCGCTCGCTGTCTCTCTCTCTCCCGCTCTCCCGCTCTCTCTCCCTCTCTCTCTCTCTCTCCCGCTCTCTCTCCCTCTCTCTCTCTCTCTCTCTCTCCTGCTCTCTCTCTCTCCCTCTCTCTCTCTCTCTCCTGCTCTCTCTCTCTCTCTCTCTCTCCTCTCTCTCTCGCTCGCTCTCTCTCACTCTCTTTCCTTCTCACTCTCGCTCTCCCCCCACCCCCAGCCATAGCAGCGAGTCCCATCCCGAGCGAGCTGGGCCACCCCTTAACTGATGTCGCCCCATCTCAAGGTCCTGCGCATGACGGCTTCACACCCACGGAACGGATTAGCTTTCAGGACACGGTTTTTTGGGGGGTACATAGAGCTTTAAACCACCACAACCAGTTAAGAATAAGAAAAAAACAAAAGGCTTTATTTGTCTTTACTTACTCCTTCTCGAGCACTCTTCCTTTCATAATGTACATCCGAGTTTCTGACCTAGATCATTTTCCTTCCCTCTGAAGACCTTTTAATATTCTTGTAAGGCAGATGTACTCACAATAAATTCCCTCAATTTTTGTTTTTCTCAGAAAGTCTATTTCTCTTTCAGTTTGGAGGATAATTTCACTGGACACAAAGTTGCAGGTGGATTTTTTCTTTCAGCACTTTAAATATTTCATTCCGCTCTCTTCTTGCTCACATGGTAGATTTAAGCAAGTGCCCCTCAAAAGACATGTCCTTAATTAATCTGCATTCCTTGGGGGAACCAGGAAGATGGAGACTTTTCCTCTTGGAGGCTGGAGAGCCATATTTTGGGGCATGAAAGAACTTTTGACAGTGGGACTCGATCACGACTCCTTCTCAGCCACATCTCCCTCCCTCAGCAGCTCACGTGGAGCTCCACCGGGCAGCCCTGGCGGGTGGGGAGAGCCTGGGGCCACCAACTCCTGGCGTCTGTGTCACCCGCCAAGGCTGCAGGATATTTCAGTGTACGTCCTGGTTACACTGTTATCTGCTGTGTTTAAAACAATTGTTCTAAGATGCAGTCCCTATTTTGAATTAGCAAAATATTTTTGATCAGTATTTCAAGTCCTTGAAAAGTTATTTTTGTGGTAATTAAAAGTCAGGCTCACCTGGGTTTGTCCGAATCCTTGTTCTGGCAAGTCCTGGTTGGGTGCTTTGGGCATCTTCCGAGACGCAGGTTCAGCTGCCCTGACGGTGAGAGCCTGGGGAGGGCACCTGGGCTCTGGAAAGGACTGGGTCGGGGTGCAGCTCCCTCGGGGACCCCTGAGCCCTGCTGTTGGGGGTGGGACAGGTACAGCCCACCGCCACCTTTCCTCCCTGGCAGAAGGAAACGGCCTGCAGTTTTCCTGGCCGGCTGGGAAGATGCGTGCCCACCTCCAAGTCCGCCGAGGCACCAGTGGCTGGCTCTGTGCAGTGGGATGGTCAGGGGAAGGCCCAGTTCGCCCAAGTTTCTTCCAAATATCTGGAGGGTTCTGCATAAAGGGGGCTCCCGAGGGCAACAGCGGGACCTCGGGTGGAGGAGAGGGACTGGCCTCAGCTCCCATGGGAGGTTTTCAGGTGAGTAAACTGGGTGGAGAAGCTTCCAGGCACAGTTCGGGCAATTGCTCACCCAGCGTTGCCCAAAATGTCTCATCTGGTCCCTGCCAAACCGGGATTCCAAGAGCCAGTGAAACCCACATCCCAGGCATCGGGGTCTGAGTGTCATCCTGACCCAGACTGGAGTCACCCGTGGCCAGGGAGGCCGGGCAGCGGGTCCGGACAGCGGGCACCGCGGATGCTGGGCTGGGTCTGTCCTCCCCAGGAGGACGGCAGGTCCGGAACAGGGCCCCCTCGGGGGTCTCGGCCTCCCTCCCTGCCCCACACCTCCTGGGTATTTGAGGAAGTGATTAAACACCAGTGAAGTGCACTCACACTGGAAACCCAAAATGGGATGCCCAGAAAGGGCTTTTGAGCCCCGGCCTGGGAGCGGACTGTGGCACCGGGAGGGGACGTTCCTCGGCCCCTCCTGCAGGAGCCCCAGGCGGGCCGAGGCCTCAAGGCCCCCACGGCCCCGGGACCCGGAGCAGCCGACCTGCTCACCCGGTGCCCTGCGGCCTCGGGAAGCAAAGTGCCCGGCTCCCCACGGACGCAGGAAACCCCAAGAACGTCTGCCCAGCTGTGTCCTCGTGGGAGGAAACCAACGTTGCTCCTCGTTTTAAAACAACAATTTTCAGTATTAAACCAGTGATGGGAATGCACTTGTTTCTTTCTTCAGGTGGGTGCCTCTTGATGACAGGCAGTTTGCACGTGTCTGAACCCTGTTTGTTACACACCTTGTGTGCTCACCCCTGGGCCGGATGCCGGGAGGACTGAGACAGGTGCAGGCAGCGCGTTTCCCACCCTCAGGGCCAGCCATCCTGCACCGGGGCCCTTGGGAGCCACGGGTGGGACGTGACTAGTTGGTGAGGGGCAGTCGGCCCCTGCAGGCCCGGGCCTGGGGGCTGGTTCAGGCTGAAGGTGCCCGGGGAGGGGGACTGGGGCTGCCTGCCCGTCGCCGCTGGCTTCCGAGGACTCTGCGAGAGGTGAGCTGGAGGCTTGGGGCAGCGAGCCTGTGGCCGGGGTTTGTGTTCTGAATTTTTCCGGCACAGGGAAGGCCACTCACAGCTGCTCTTGTTGAGCGAGGCCAGGGTGCCCACTACACACTGTGGGCATGTGGAAAAGTTTTACTCGCTAAATTTAATGCCTTTTCTATTTTGAGAAGAGAAACTTTCCTGCATTGAACTGTATTTTCACCCTTGTCAGGTGTCCCTGCCTCTCACGTGGAAGGGGAGCCAGGGCAGCAGAGCAGCCCCAGGAGGGACAGGCCTCCAGGCCCCCCGGTATGAGCCCTGGGTGGGCAGACAGCCACCTGACCTCGGTCCCCTCTGGGAATAGGGAAGGGGGTGGACCAGGACCCCAGCCCCCTCCACCGACGGGACCACCTGCTTCGAGCAGCTCCCGGCAGTCCTGGGCCCTCAGACCCTCACCCTGCATCACGGCCCCTCTCTGCTCCCCCTCCATGCCCAGCCCTGGCACATCTGAGCTGCCAAGCGTCTGAATGGCCGGCCCTCCAATTGCTTTCCCGCAGCTCCCTGTGCCAGGCCCGTCACCCTGCCTCGCTGCAGCCTTGGGGGCAGACCCTCGCCCCCCGCCAGGCCCCTGCTCCCACCCCAGCAGGACAGGTCACCCCGTGCGTCCACTGAGGGGCCTGGAGACAGGTCCTCTTCTGGAAGGACCAACCCACCTGCTTTGGGGCCCCAAACTCTGCCCCCATCACGGAGTTGGGGAGCTGGAGGGCTCTGGCCCCACCCCCTTGCCAGGAACCCCTCCCTCGGGACAAAACCTGTGCTTTGCAGCTGAGAGTTCCCTGGAACGCCAGACATTTACATTGCTTCCAAAACTTGAGTAAATATTTGCATTTCCGACTAATTCATTGGTAAATATTCCTAAAAAGAGTTGCTGGGTTTCAGGAGAACGATCCTTTTCCGTGGGTGTTTGTGTTTAGTTTTTAGTCTAATTTACAGCAGGAAAAGGCACAAATCCCGGTTGTACAGCCCACCGGTGCTCCCCATGCCACGCTCGGGAGAGTCCTCACCAGGAAGCCCCCTTCCCGACGCCCCGGCCAGCCCACTGCCTCCAACAGCCTCGGCTCCTGCCATGTGCTCGTTTTACATGCCCTAACACCTCACTCGGTTCTAGGCAGGAGGTTTTGACGTCCATCTGTGGCACGTGCATCAGTCATTCATTCCTCTGTGTTTGTGCCAGTTTGGATAGTTATGCTCCCCACAAAAGCCATGTTCTTTAATGCAATCTTTAGGGGCAGATGTGTTAGTGTTGATTAGGTTGGAAACTTTTGGTAGAGTGTTTCCATGGAGATGCGACTCACCCAACTGTAGGTGATAACTCTGATTGAATTATTTCCACAGAGGTGTGGCCCCGCCTGTTCAGCTTGGGTCTTGATTGGTTCACTAGAGTCCTTTTAAAAGAGCCACACAGACCTAGATGCTTGCTGACACAGATGCTTGGAGGTGCAGACAGAAGGACATTTAGCTACAGGATGAAACCCCGAGTTTGCCCTGGGAATATGCTAAGACAGGATCCCCAAGCGCTTAGAGAGAAATGTCTTGGGAGAAAGAACCAAGAATGCACAGGAGCTGAGAGAGGAGCTGGGGCACAATCTAGGATCAGCAGATGCCAGCCACAAGCCTTCCCAGATAACAGAGGTTTTCCAGATGCCATCGGCCATCCTTCAGCGAAGGTGTCCTGTTGTTGATGCCTTAGTTTGGACACTTTTATGGCCTTAGAACTGCAAATTTGTAACTCAATAAATCCCTTTTATAAAAGTCGATCTATTTCTGGTATTTTGCATAATGGCAGCCTTAGCAAACCAGAAGAGTGTTGCTCAGTTGCGTTCCATCATACGCTGCGTTGTGGCTTGTTTACTCACCTGTTGATGGACATTTAGGTTGTTTTTGGTTTCAGCTGCTGAGGACACTCACGTATAATCCCTGTGTGGACAAATGCATCCATTTCTGTTGCATAAATGCCTGGAAGTGGAATTGCCACAGCCTGGGATGGGCGTATATTTAGCCATGATGGACACTGCCGAACAGTGTGCAATCTTACACCCCACCAGCAGAACGTCACCACTGGGCGCTTTGATTGGCCACATCCTTGCCGTCACTTCATAATGATGGTTTGTTTAATTTTGGCCCTTTGGTGGGTATTTAGTGAGCTCTCATTGTGGTTTTATTTTCTATTTTTCCTGAAATTAATGATGCTACCCACTTTTTACATAGCTATGGATCATTTGGATAGCTTCTTTGATGAAGTGCTTATGTAAGTCTTTTGCCCATTTAAAAATATTTGAGTTGTTTGTCTCCTTTTTGTTGATTTATGAGAGGTCCTTTTATGTTCTGAATGAATTATTTGACAGAAATATATACTGCAAATACTTTGCCCCAATCTGTGGCTTGCCTTTTTATTTTCTTATTAATGTGTTTTGTTGAAATGAAGTTTGACATTTTTATGAAGTCCCATTTATCAAGTTCTTTCTCTTATGGTTGGAATTTTGGTGAGCTCTTGAATCTTTGTCTCCCGGGGCAGAAAAATATTGTCCCATGGCTCCTTCTATAAATTCTATGGTTTTAGTTTTCATATTTAGATCTACAATCCCTCTCAAATTATTTTCTGGGTATGGTTTGGGTTAGGGGACAAAGATCCTTTGTTCCAAAGAGACATCCAGTTGTTACAACATCATTTATTGAAAAGCTTTTCTTATCTTGGTTGAATTGATTTGGCATCTTTGCCAAAAACAGATAGACAGTATATGCATGGGTCACTCTTGATTCTGCCTCATCTATTGATTATACTTGTACCAAGGCTTCACTGCAAGACTCTAATTGAGACAGGGTTACTCCTCTAACTTTTTATTTTCTTCAATATTGTCATGGCTAAGTTTAGAATTACTGTGCCAATTTCTATGGAAAATCTGCAGGGTTTTCACTGAGGTTGCATTGAACTACAGACTAAGTTGGAGAGAACTGACATCTTAAATATAACAAGTCTTCTCATATACATTTGCAGCCCTTTAATTTCTCAATAATGTTTTATAGTTTTCAGTGTATAAGTTTTGTACATATTTTAAAAACATTATTGTGTATCTTATGTTTTATGATGCTATTATGAAAGGAACTATTTTTTGATTTTATATTTCTTTGCTTTATATCAAATATACAAAAATAAAATTATTTTTATATATTGACTTTGTATTCTAAAGCTTTGCTAAATTCATGTATTAGTTCTCATAGTTTCTTCATTTCTCAAAAATTTCCATATAAACAATCAAGTCATTTAGAATACTGCTTACTTTTTCCTTTGCAATATTGATATATTTTTTTACTTCTTGTTTTATTGCACTGGTTAGGTCTTCCAGTGCAATATCAAACAGAATTGCCGAGAGTGAACAGTCTCCATTTATTCCTGATCTCATGGGGAAAAAAACTCAGACAAGCACAATTAATAAGGATGTTAACAGTGGATTTTTACAGATGGCTGTTATTAGGTTGAGGAAGTTCTCTTCTATCCCTAGTTTGCTTAGTTTTCATCACAAACGGTTGTTGAATTTTGTCAAATGCTTTCCTCTATAGCAGTTAAGATGACTATATGGGTTTTCTCCTTTATTCTGTTAATATACTGGGGTGGTTTGAAGCTGTGTGCACCCTGGAAAAGCATGTTCTTCAAGTTAACCCTGCGGGTGCAAGTAGGACCTCCTGCTGAGGTTAACTCATAAGGTGTCACCCACCTCATTCAGGACGGGGGCTTAATCCTGTTCCTGGAGTCCTTTATGAATGGAGCGAACAGAGAGAGAGAGAGAGAGAAAGGCCTGGGAAGAAAGAAGCTGAAGTCAAGGAAACTGGAAGAGAAGGGAGAGGCCACGAGAAGCTGCGTGTGCCAGAGGAGCCCAGCGTTGCTGGCTGCCGGTCTTCAGGGAGAAAGCACCACCTCATGACACCCTGACTTTGACATTCTCATGGCCTCAAAACTGGAAGATTGTAAGCTAGTAAATTCCCATCCAGACCGGCCCAGAAGCATCGCAGGGTCCAGGGCAGGCCGTGTGGCTGTGCCGTGCCTCAGTTTCCCCAGCCATAGGGGGCTGTTCACAGCACCCCCACCCCTCGTCAGGGCTGCCTGATGGGTAACTGCCCTGCAGTAATGGAGTTGGAAGTGGGGGGGCACAGGGCAGGTCACACACACACACGGCACATCACACACACACACACACAGCAGGTTACACACACACGGCATGTCACACACACACACATGGCGGGTCACACACATAGGGGCTCACACAGACGGCAGGTCACACACACGGCAGATCACAAACACACACACAGCAGGTCACACTCACAGCGGGTCACACACACACACATGGCAGGTCACACACACACACAGTGGGTCACACACACACACGGCACATCACACACACACACAGCAGGTCACACACACACACATGATGGGTCACACACATAGGGGCTCACACAGACGGCAGGTCACACACACAGCAGGTCGTACACACACACACAGCAGATCACAAACACATACATAGCAGGTCACACTCACAGCAGGTCACACACACACACATGGCAGGTCACACACACACACGGCATGTCACACACATGGCAGATCACATTCACACACACAGTGGGTCACACACACACAGGTCACACTCACAGCGGGTCACACACACACAGCAGGGCACACACACACACAGCAGGTCACACACACACACACACACACACACACACACACACAGCAGGTCACACACATGGCAGCTCTTTCATGAGTGTTGCCCGTCACCGAGGCTGTGGCCCCAGCAGCTGTCAGGGCCTCTTGGTCCCGGCCTGGGCCCCAGGTCCTAGGGACCAGCCTCCCCCATGACCTCTTCCCCTACCCTGGAGCCTGCCCAGCCCCCTGCCTGCCCGCTGTGGACAAAGGTGATTCAAGGCCTCTCCGGCCCTGCCTTTGGCCCAAGCGCACCCCAAATCCGAGTGCCTTGGGGAGACTGCAAGTCCCCCTGGGAAGGGTGTGCACCTGTGGGTGAGCACGGGTTGATGGGCAGTGGACAGGACCCTCTTTTTATGCGGGAACTTCAGGGCTCTCTGGCCCCTCAGCCAGCAGCCAGCCGTGGAGCTCGTTCCACTCCAGGAAGGAAAGCTGGGGGTCCGTGGGGAGATCTGGCCTTTCCCTGGGCAGCTCCTGGCCTCAAGCAAGCCGCTGGGGCACAGCCTGCAGCCCTGACCCAGTGTGGGGGATGTCAGGGGGAGCTGGCCCAGCCTCGAGGCTGAGGCGACAGTGTCCAAGGGCAGAGCAACCTCAGGGCCAAGCACAGGGCCTGCAGCTGGGGCTGGGCCTGGGCCTCTGTCCCCAGGACCCCCAGGGGCCCCCATGGGGAACCCAGTGGCCAGGAAGCCCGCCTCCCCTTTGTGCACCCCAATTGTGCTTGGCAGCCGCAGACGGTCCCACCACCCCCACTTCTAACTCGGAGGCAGTCCGTCTCCAGACGCGCCCTCCGTGCGTTTGCTTATAGTCGGCTGACAGCGCGGTGGGGGCAGGATCAGCTGGGTCGCCGCGGCCAGGCTCCCTGCTCCAAGGCCTCTGGGGGGGGCGGGAGGGGGGCAGTGCGCCTGTGGGCCACGCCCTCTCAGCTGCAGCGGGGCAGCCCAGGGAGGGGGCACCTGCTTCTCCCAGGGGTAGGCAGGGGCGTGGACACGGCGTTCAGCCCGGGGTGTTGAGGTGGCTCCCACAACCACAAGGGCACCCCAAGACCCAAGCATTGACATCTGTCTCCTTCCCACAGCCTGGGACTGTCCCGGTGGGTCCTAGGGACCCCGCTGGCAGTGAATAGCGGGTGTGCTGGCTCTGAGGGCAGGGGCAGCTCACGCCGTCCTGCTGTCAACAAGGCTGGCATCCCCCTCCGGACTCACGTGGAGCTGCAGTGATGGCAGAGCGCACCCAGAGTGAGCCCGTGCTGTCCCTCTGCCGCTGTGACTGGGAAGTTCAGGAGCCCCAGCCTGGCTTCAGAGGAGCCAGAGAGCACAGGGCAGGGCGCCCAAACAACTGGGCGCACGTGCAGAGTGACGCGTTAGTGACCTCATTGCTAAAGCAAATGCCATGCACTGGGCTGGCGTAGACAAGGGGAATTTGTTGGCTCACAGCTTTGAAATCCACATCAAGGCACCCTCAAGGCGATGCTTTCTTCCCCAAGTTGGCATCTGGGGCTGCTGCTGGCGACCCCGGGCCCTGGGCTCCCGTCACCCGGCCATGCACACGGCGGCCCCTCCGGGCTCTCCCTGCTCTCCGGGCTCCGGGGATGTTCAGCTTCGCTGCTCCCTCCGTGGCTTTCTCTCTCTCTCTGAATTTCATCTTTTTATAAGGCCTCAGGAATAGGATAAAGACCCTGCCCGGCAGGGCCACCCCTTAACTGAAATCACCTCCTCAGAAGGTCCTGCTTACGAGGGGTCCACGCCACAGGCAAGGGTTAAGTGCAAGGACATGTTTTTCTGGGTTATGTAGCTCCAGAGCAAAAACAAAACTTGCTGTTTTATGCCACTGACATGTTGGGGATGTTTGTTTCCCCGGCATCCCCTAGCTTATCTGACTGATACAGACCCCGAATCCCCATACTGCAGAAGATGGAGCAGAACTCCATGCTAACAAAGCGATTATGAAATAAGAAGGAAGTGACTTTGGCTTGGGGTTCTGTACACATTCAATTCTGCTGTCTGTTTCATGGGTGCTGCGTGGCGGCCACCGGGCAGCTGCTTCTGTCTGAGCCCGTGGACCCTCTTCTCACCCCAGCCTGTGCCCTACACAGGAGGGTCCTGCCCAAGCCCTGCCTCTGCCCCCGGCACACACTCTGACTGCAATGCCATGTGGCCTTGGGCAGCTCAACCTCTGTGTGCCTCAGTTTCCTCCTCTCTGAGATGTTGGTGAAAGTAACCACTGCCTCATTGAGTCAACATGTGGGCCAACTCAGCAGAAGCCAAGAAAACTCTTGGAACGGGGAGCCCGTCACCTTGCAAACGCTCAGGGAGGGTCAGTGGCGACAGCGTCCACTGCTGCTATTGCAGAGAATTTTCGTTGACCCTGAGTCGGTTTAAACTTGGTTTTACTGAAGGGAGGCACATCACATGTGCACAGCTTGCTGAATTTTCACAAAATGCTTGTGTGTTCTGTGTCCAGCAGAGAAGCATCGCCCTGCAGCTGCCCTGAGCCCCTCCCATCCACACGCCAGGGAACCGCCGTCCCGAGCCCCAGCAGCCCAGGTCAGTGCCGCCCGCCGTGAACCTGCTGTCGGTGGAAGCCTCCAGTCCGTCCTCCTCCACAGGCTTCTCCCTCCGGGGGGTGGGGGCCTCGCCACTGTGTTGCGCGGCCTGAGTCCAAGCACCCCCTTCGCTGCGTGCATCCCCACCAGGAGACACCATGGTCGGCTCGTCTGACAGAGACAGGCATGCGGGCAGTTTCCGGTTCAGGGCTCAGTTGACGAAGGCACCCAAATGTCCCGGCTGCGGCGCTCGGCCAGCAGGTGCGCTGCCGCTGGGTGTGGGCAGGAGTGGGCTGGCGGCTCGAGGCGCACACCAGCTTGGTTTTCCAGCATGGCAGCGCCGTTTGCACCCCTTTGGCAGTGCCGGCACCCCCTCCTGCAGGCTCCTGTCTTTTCTCTCTGTGACCGTTTAGCCTCTGTTGGATGCGCCATGCCCCCTCCACACCTGCAGCATTAACTCCCACTCAGAGGTCGGTTTTTGGTGGAGCCGGGTGCGCTGGATGGAGGCTGTGCCGAGAACAGGGAGTCTGGGCCCAGCCCACGTTCCACAGAAACTACCTGCCTCCAGGGCTGAGGTCGGCCTCTCCAGCACCCATCTCCTTCCCCCCTCGGGAGATGGCCTTACTCTGCCCCACACTCAGCAGCAAGGACACCCCCTCCTGCCACGGAAACCCAAGCTGGCTTCACGCTTCTCCACTGGGCGGGCAGCCCCCCGCAAAGTAAGACCCCTCCACCCCCCATCCCCTCCACCCACCCTCCGCTCCACACACCGTCCACTCTGCCCTCCATCCACTCCATCCTCTGTCCACTCCCATGTTCTGTGCTTGCCAGGGACGGGGGTGTCCTTGGAGCACCTGTGATGATGCAAACACCACACCCCTTTGCCCTCTGTTCAGACACTCCACTGCTCCTAAAGGAATTGGCACACATACTGGAGTTGTCATCGTGGCCACCAGGTCCTCCCCAGCCCAGCTCAGATATTTGGGAAATACTTTGGGGCAGGCTCTGTGCTAAGGGAGCAGATGACAAATCCCTGCTCAGACTGAGGTGCTATGGGACAAGGACAGGGCCTCCTTCCATCCCCCATCCCCCTTGACCCTCCCTTCTCTGGAGAACCTCAGATCCCACACTGGAGTTATGGCCTCTGCAGACCAGGGCCACGGTTGCCTCCTTCTTCAGCCACGTTTCCACCTGCCGTCCTTGCAAAGCTGCCCCCACCCGTGTGCTCTCTTTGAGGTGACTCAATTTCTTCTCATCCCCTCCCCCTTTCTGGGGGTCACCATCTTCCCCCAGACCATGTGCATAGCTGGATCCCATCTCTCCAACGCTCCCTTCAGGACTCTCTAAAAACTCAGCGTCGAGGCAATTTGTTGGAATCACTAGATGGAAACTGAAGGGGAAAGCAAACCTAGCCACCACGGGGAGGGATGCAGGCTGCACAATCAGAGGAATAAAAAGTAACAGAGGCCACGTTTTTCCTAGTATGTGCTATTTGCTACTCCAAGAGTAATTCCAAAAGCCATTGGAAAAATGCCTAAAGAGTATTGACAGAGCAAAGAAGTGACCCATAAACATTTACACCTCCAGTGTGAGACGGATGGTGACTTTCACTCCCCATATCACCTAGTTTTGTTCAAATGATCTGGGATTTTTGATTGAAATTATTTTTTTTTACTACTACTATTAATACATTTAAACATTATATCTCTAACTTCTTTTTAAAATGTTCTTGGGTAAATTTCAAAACGAAGTAAACAGCAATTAATTAAACCCAACTAAGAGATGGGCCCAGCTGGGTGCAGCTGGCACTGCTGGCCGGAGCGCCTGACCCCCCCCCCCGAGACTGGGCATCCTCCAGAGGTGGAGTTCTCACACGGTGGCTCCGAGCGCCAAGAGCGAGTGTCTGTGCTGAGGCAGAAGTGCCAGAGCCTTTGCTGGTCTTGCCTTGGATGGCAGATAATGTCAGTTATTCTGCACTGTCACGTCTTTAGCTTCCTCTTTACCCTGAAGGTCCATTTTCCTGACAGCATCCTGGATTTTATTGTTGCCCTGGAGTGATTTCTTGCTTTGAGAACTTTTTTCTGTCCTGAGCCCTCTATGTTTTCTCTAAATTCTACTTGAAAACTGAACAGTTCATTCTGCTGTTATTATTATTATACCTTTATTCTTGAACAAAAACTTAGCTGGGTATAAAATGCTACGATGTCAGCTGGAGCTACTACTCCATTATTTTCTTTGTTCTATTTATGACGAGAAGTCTTCTGTTAGTCTAATTGTGCATGTCCAGGTATTCTGTCTTTAACCCAATGTTCTGTAGCTACACTGCAGTGTAGCTGGGTGGATATTGTTGTCTCTGCTTTGACTGTGGACTCTGCTTTATGTCTGAGATGGGGGAAGGCCGTGACATTTGGAGACCACAGGGTAGGTTGGCACCAGAACCATGATGGGAGCCTGGGCCCCTGGGCTCTTCCAGGACCCCGCCCTTCTTCACCCCTAAGTGCCATCTATCTCTGCTTCCTTAGGTAGGTTGGAAGGGGAGAGCAACTAGGGACCTTACTTTTATGATGATGTTCTTTCTTCCCTCACTGGATGTACGTTCATTGAGGGCAGGGATTCTGTCTTTTCTCTTACCCTTGTTGGAATGCTGTGTCATGAAGCACAGAGTGTTTACTTGAAGGAGAACAGTCTTCGGAACTGGGCAGAACTGGGTTCAAATTCAAACTGTCACCAGGACTCATGTGGCCTTGGCAAACTGCTTTCTCTGAGCCTCACTCTGCATTTATAAAGTGAAGACCACACGATAGTCCTTAGACGGTGAGAGACGTTTGGGGCACTTAGCTGGTGCATGGCAGCAGATTCCCCTTAGATGAATACTGTTTTTAGGAGATGCCAGATCCGGGATCAGGCTTTGAAAACGTTCCCTAAACTCTGCGATAACCTCCCCGGGGTCAGATTCGGCCTCGAGGCCACATGCCAAGAACTCCATAATTCTGGTTGAGTTTGCAAGTTCACAACAGGAGGGGAAAATACAACAATAGAGTCTATGAAAAATGCCTTTTCTAGGGGGATCTTAGGGACAAAGAATTTTATTACAAACCCTGATCACTGCGTGCTGCCATAACTGATCCACACGTGCCAATTTCTCCATGTCCTCACCAGCATTTGGCATTGTCAGCAGCTTAAATTTTGCCTTATAATTAGTATGAACTAGAATCTGATAGTGGTTTAATTGGTTTATCTCCAATGACTAATAATATTGATCACCTATTAGTGTGGACATTGGACATTTGTATACCTTCTTTTGAGAAGAGACTCTTCAAGCCTTTTACCTACTTTTAACTGGATTGTTTTTCTTTTTGTTATTGAATTGTAAGGGTTCTTTATGTATTCTGGATACAAGCCATTTTCCAGCCATATATATTACAAATATTTTATTCCAGTCTTTGGCTTACTTATTTATTTTCTTAGTGATAGATTTTGATGAGCAAAAATTTTTCTTTGTGATGAAATTAAATTTATCAGACTTTTAAATTTCATGGTTAGTCCTTTTGGTGTGTCCTTATATAAAAAAGGTTTTTGTCTGCCCAAAGTTTGCTAAGATATTTTTGTATATTTTCTTCTAGAAGCTTTACAGTTTTAGCTTTTATGATTAGGTTTTTAATACATCTTGAATTAATTTTTGTTTGTGATATGAGAAAAGCCTCAAGAGACATATTTATTTCATCATTTGGATGAGTTAGATTCAGTGCAATTTGTTGAAAAGTTATTTGCCTTCCACCCTTCCACCCCCAACAAATTGCTTTGGTGTCTTGATTGAAAATAACTTGACTATATAAGTGTTAGGCTATGTTTTAGTTTCCCAGCTGCTTAAACAAATACCATACCTTGGGTTGGCTTAACACTAGGAATTTACTGGTTCACGGTGTCAGAAGCTGGAAGGCTGGCTTCCTCCTGGGGTTGGCATCTTCTGGCTGGGTTGCCATCTTTGGAGTTTGTTGGCTTGTTCTGTCATGAGGCGATGCACAGGGCAGCATCTTCTCCCTTCTCTTCCAGGGTCTGTGGACTTCAGGCCGTGGCTTCTCTCTCTGTGGCCTTCTCTGCACGTCTCCAGGAATAGGATTAAGACCCACACTGACTCAGTTGGGCCACACCTTAACTGAAGTCACCCCATCAAATGGTTCTATTTACAATGTGTTAAACCCCACAGGAATGGATTGCATTAGTGTTTTTCTGGGGTACATAACTCCAAGCCACCACTCTATTTCTAGTTATATTATGTCCCATTGTTCTCCTTATCTGCTTTTACATCACTACCACACTCTCATAATTACTAGAGCTTTATTAAGTCTTGAAATCAGGTAGTGTAAATTCTTAGATTTTGTTGTACTTTTCCAAGCATTTTTGGTTATTAGATTCTTTGCATTTTTCATGTAAATTTTAAAATCAGCTTGTGACCTTCTATAAATAAGTCTACTGGAATTTTGATTGGTATTACATTGAATCTATATTATCAATTTGGGGAGAATTGACTTAATAATATTGACTCTTCCAATCCATGAACATAGTATATGACTCAATTTATATAGGTCTCCTTGAATTTTTCTCAACGTTTCAGAGTTTTCCAAGAATAGATCCTTCACATCTTTCATTAAGTTTCCTTCTAAATATTGTATGTTTAATGCTATCATTAATGGTATTTTTCCATTAAAAATGATTGCATTTTCAATTGCTTGTTGCTACCATGCAAAAGTTCATTTGATTATTGATGTGGATTTGTACCCTATGGCCTTGCTTAATTCACTGACTAGTTCTTGTATTTCGTTGTTGATTCTTTGGATCTTCAATACCTGCCATCATGCCCTGTACAGCTAAAGACAGGTTTACATCTTTATTTCTTGTCTCTATCATTTTTATTTCTTTTTCTTGCATTAGTGCACTTAGCTAGGAATTCTGATACAACGTTGAATGTAAGTAGTGAGAACTGACATCCTTGGCTTGTTCTCAATCTTAGGTTGAAAACATTCAGTATTTCACCATAAAGTATGATGCTATCTATAAGTTTACAAACCCATGAACTTCCTTTCTGTTTTCTATGTCCTGACAATTTTTATTATGAATGAGTGTTGAATTTTGTCATATGCTTTTTATGCATTTTTAGATGATTCTATGAATTCTGTCCTTTAATATGTTAATGTGATGAAATACATTTATTATTTTTTGAATATTAAATCAAGCTTGCATTCCTGGAATAAATTCCACTTGTTCAGGATAGATTATCCTTTCTTTATGTGTTGCTGTTCGATTTGCTAGCATTTTGATAATTTTTTCATTTATAATCATGAGAGAAATTGGTCTATAGTTTTTCTTTATTTTTGGCAGGTGTATTAGGGTTCTCTAGGGAAACAGAATCAACAAGAAATATCTATAAATATAAGATTTTATAAAAGTGTCTCATGCAACTGTGGGTACGCACAAGTCCAAATTCTGTAGCGCAGGCAGCAAATTGGCAACTCCATTGAAGATGGTCGATGAACTCCTCAGGAAATGTTTCACTGGTTAGCCAAAGAAGTGAAGGTCCTCTGTCTGTTCTGCTTAAAAGTCTTCCACTGATTGGATTAAATCCAGCTGATTGAATTCTCTCACACAGAAAACACCCTTCGTTGGTGTAACCAGTCACAGATGTAGTCAATTGACTGATGATTTAATGAACCAGCCTTCTGGTGTATTAACCAGCCACAAATGTCCTTGCAGTAATGGTTAGGCCAGTGCTTGCTTGACCAGACACCTGGGCACCATCACCTGGCCAAGCTGACACATGAACCCAACCATCACAGCAGGTTTGGGTATCAGGATTATGCTGACCTCATAAAATGATTCTGAAAGTATTCCCTTCTTCTTTGATTTTTCATGAAGGTTTGTGTAGGATAGGAATTTTTTATCCCTTAAATTTTTGTTACAATTTACCAGTGAAGCCACCTGAACAGGTAGTTTCCTTTGTTGGAATATTTTAAATTATGAATCTATTTCAGTTTTCTATTATTCTTGGGTCATTTTTGGTAAGGTCTGTCTTTCAAGGATTTTATCCACTTGTTTGAGCTGCTGAGTTCATGGTATTGTTCATAACATTGTTAATTTTTTAATAATAACTTTGGTAATATAGAACTCTTATACCATAAAATCTTCCTTTTTAAAAATAAACAATTCAGTGGCTTTAGTATTTTAACAGAGTGTGCAACTACCACCATTGTCTAATGTCAGGATATTCTCATCACCCCAGGAAGAAACCCTTGGGTTGTCCCATCCAGTCACTCCCCATTCACCCTGCCCCCACTTTTACTTTCTGTCTCTGTGGATTTGTCTATTTGGACATTTCGCATAAATGGACTCATACAACGTGTGGTCTTAGCAGCTGGCTTCTTTCACTGAGCGCAATGTTTTCATGGTTCACCCATGTCGTAGCAAGGATGAGAACTTCATTCCTTTTCTTGGTGAAGTGATGTTTCTGGTACGTGGATATGCCATGTTTGTTGATCTGTTCCGCAGTTGATGGCCATTAGGGTTGCATCCACTTTGGGGCCATCATGGATAAGGTTGCTATGAACATTTATGTGCAAGTTTTTGCATGGGCATATTGATCATTTCTCTTGGGGACATGCCTTGGAGTGGAATTGCTGGGTCATAAGGTGAATCTAGGTTAAATTTTTGAGGACCTTCCAAACCGTTTTCCACAGCAGCTGCACCGTTTTACATTCCACCATAATACACGAGGGCTACAGTTTCTCCACAACCTCATCAATGCTTATATTGTCGTTTTTATTCTAGTAATCCCGGTGACTCCAAAGTGACAGCTCTCTGATTTTGGTTTTAATTTTCATTTCCTTGAAAATGCAAAATGCATTTCCCTGAAAAATGTTATCTATTTTTTCTTTTATTGCTTGTGGTTTTGGTGTCATAATATGATGTTTTTTAGAATTATCATTCAGTCAAATATTTTCTACCTCATGATTTCTTCTTTGATCCCTGTGTTATTTATATGTGTATTGCCTAATTTTCAAATATCTGGGGATTTTCCATATATCTTTCTGCTATTGGTTTCTAATCAATTCCATTGTGGCCAGACAGCATACTCTGGTTATTTCTATCCTATTAATTTTATTGAGATTATATTATTGCCCAATGCATAATGTATCTTGGAGAATGTTTGATGTGAATTTGAAAATAACATATTTTCTTGAATCACTGGGTGTAGTGTTCTACAAATGTCAATTAGGTCAAGTCAATTGATAATTTTTCAAATATATATCCTTACTAATATTTTTTGTGTAGTTGCTTTATCATTTACTAAGAGCAGTGTGTTAAGTCTCTGACTGTAATATTGAATTCATCTCTTCTTGGGTAGAAATACATTTAGGATTGTTATGTTTTATTGATGAAGTGACATTTTATCATTATGAAAGGTTCTTCTTTGTCACTACTAATACTGCCCACTTAAAGTTTGCTTTGTTTTTTATGAATATAGCTGTCCCACTTTAAGATTAATGTTTACATGGTATATGTTTTCCACCCTTTAAATTCTAACCTATCTGTAACTTTATAATATCTTCTATAAACAGTACATAATTGGCTTTTACTTTTTAAAATCCAGTTTGACAATCTCTTCTAATTAGCAGATTTACATTATATTCATATAGTTAAGTTTATATCTATTGTCTTGCTATCTCTTTTGCATTTCTTTCTTCCTCCTTTCTTACTTTTTCCACCAATTAAGTATATTTATGTATACCATTTTTTCTTCTGTATTGGCTTTTAGCTATATCTTTTGAGTGGCTGCTTTATAAATTTCATATATACTTAATTTCTCACAGCCTACCTTGAATTAATGTTATACCATTTCATTGCAATACAAAAACCTTGCAATAGTGTATTTCCGTTTACCACCCCTGCCTCTCTACTATTTTTGTCATATATTTTACTTTTAAATATCTTACAAGCCACAAATGATGTAATGTTATTATTTTTTATTTAAATTCAATTGCCTTTCAAATAATTTAAAAATACAGAAAAATATTTTTTTGTATTAACCTACAAAGATATTGTTTGTTATGCTCTTCATTTTCTTCTGTGGATGTTATTCCTTCCTGTAGATCTGTGGTTCCCAGTTGAGGGTGATTTTTGTCCAATGGGAGACAGTTCTGGCTGTCACAGTTGGGGGAGGGTTCTCTTGGCATCTGGTGGGGGGAGAGCAGGGAGGCGGCAAAACACAGTACAACGCGCAATGAAAACTTCCTGACCCAAATTTCAATAGCTTTTGATCAGAAAGCTGCTCTAGACACATATTTCTAATCGGCCTCATTTCCCCTTGGCCTAAAAATCTACCTTTTGCAATTCTTGTAGCGCAAGTTCAACGGCTACAGCTTTTAAGCTTTAATTTATCCAAAAATGTCTTTATTTCACTTTCGTTTTTGAAGGGTACTTTTACTGGTTCTAAAATTCTAGGTTGGAGGTTATTTTTTATCTCAGCATTTCTCTTTGCCCCATTGCCTTCTGTGCTCTAATGCTTTCAATGAAAAATCAGGCATCTTAAAAAATCATTGTTTCCTCCATGTAGTACAACCTTTTTCTCTATTTTTAAGTTTTTTTCTTTATATTTGGTTTTTCATCGGTTTGATTATGATATGCCTAGGTTTGATTTTCTTTGTATTTATCCTATTTGGAATTAATTAAGTGCTAGATGTAGGTAGATATTTTTCATCACATTGGAATCTTCTAGGTCATCAGTTCTTCATATACCTTTTCTGCCATTTCTTTCTCTCTGCTCATGCTTGGACTCCAAAAACTTGTATTTCAGTCTGCTTGGAATTATTCCACATTTTAAAGATGTTCTGTTGGTATTTTTGAAACCCTTTTTTCTCTCTCTTCTCCAGTTTGGATAATTTCCATCGACCTGTCTTCAAGTTTACACTCCTTACTTCTGTGTTATGCAATCTAAGACCATCCCTTGATTTTTTTTTTTCCTTCTTTCTCATAATTTATTTTCCAGTTCTGGAATTTTCATTTTTATTTTTTAGAGTTTCCATTCATCTTCTGAAATATATCATTTCTTTAACCATTTACTCATCTTCTGAAAATTTTAAACATATTTGAAATAATTGTTTTAGTCTTTTCTTATTCCAATATCTGAACCATTTGAAGGTCCCTTTATAAAGATTGTATTTTCTCTTCACTATGGGTCACGTTTTCTGCTTCCTTGCATGTTTTATAATGTTTATTGTATTATGCACATAGTTTAAAACTGAAAAATAAAGACTGGAGTCTTTTTGTTTTGTCTGTTCCCTGTCCCCTAAAAGCAGTGGGGTGAGGAGCCCCTCACCCAGCTCTCTGAGGCTCAGGAGAGCTGGAGCAGTTGCAGCTTTCATGGGGTTGAGCTAACCTGTGATTGGCCCAAACCCAAATTCCTGGGCTAGGCCCTTGTGATCTTTTGGCATTTGGGCTGGGAAGGGGCTGTTTGCAATTTCACCTCACGCAGGGATGTGGAATCCCAGAACCACACGCAAACATGGGGCTTTGAGATTTCTCCCTTTTCCCCAGCCTTCCGGCACTGCCACTTTAATGGAAAACCAGGAGTGGGAGAGAACTGCTCAGGTCACGTGGTCTCCCCTTTACTTCATGGCTCTTCAGACGCAGCCAGAGCCCGGCCCACAGCCCTTTGTGCGAAGTTCGCCCAAAGGTTCTCCGTCCACAGTGGGACAACCGCACCCAGAGCGCAGCATGGAAGCCGGGAACTGGGACGGCGCTCTGCTCACCGGGAAGTGCTGGTTTCTTTATGGAATTCAGTTCTGAGGGATTCCTTTTAGTCTTACAGAAAACTTGAGACTCCCCTTAGTCTTACAGGAAAGTACAGTTTTTATTTTGCTGGTTTTTTCTTCTTGTGCCCCTAGGAATGAATATCTTTTGTAGCCCAACCCACTGCAGAAATCTCCTGCATTTGTAGTTTGGTCCTTGCTCTTCCAGTCATGGGTGCCCTCCCCTGTCGATGCAAATAGGTCAGCTCATCATTTCTGAACTTTAAAAACTTAATTTTTTTATTTTACAAAAATAATGCCTTTTCATTGTAGGCAACTTGGAAAAGTACTAAGATGCACAAAAAATTAATAAAAAGCATGACCCTTTCCAGCAGTACTCCTTCCCAGGGATAAGCACTGATTTTATTTCTAGCATCATAGATCGTTTTTGCCTGTTCTCGAGTTTAATAAAATTTAAAACAGAGTATTACTCTCCTGTATCTGGCTCTTTGTTTTTGTTTTTTTCTGTATTCAACCATATTGCCATATGTCTCTATTGTTTAATGTTTTTTTTATTAAAGAAGACATAGGTTTACAGAGAAATTATGCAGAAAATGCAGAGTTCCCATATATGCTTCCTATTATTAAAAACCTGAATTAGTGTGGAGCATTTGTTAAAATAGGTGAAAGAATATGATTACAATTGTACTATTAACTATAGTCCAAGTTTTATGTTAGCGTTTGCTGTTTCTGACCTATGTGTTGTTTTATGTTAAATTTTATTCTAGTAACATGTATACAACTTAAAATTTCCCCCTCAAACACATTCAACTATATAATTCAGTGCTGTTAATTACACTCACAATATCGTGCCACCATCACCACCATCCATCAGTAAAACTTTTCCATCACCACGAATAGAAACTCTGTTACAATTTAAGCATTAACTTCCCATTCCATACCTCCACTCCAGGTCCTGGTAACCTATATCCTAGCTTCTGACTCTGTGAATATGCTTATTCTAATTACTTCATGAAGTGAGATCACATAATAATTGTTCTTTTGGGTCTGGCTTATTTCAGTTAACATGATGTCTTCCAGGTTCATCCATGTTGTTGCATGTGTCAGCACTTCATTCCTTTTTACAGCTGAATAATATTCCACTGTTTGTATAGACCATATTTTATTTATCCATTCACTGGTTAATGGATGCTTGGGTTGCTTCCACCTTTTGCAATTGTGAATAATACTGCTATGTACATCAATGTGCAAATATCTGTTCAAGTCTCTGCTTTCAATCCTTTGGGTATTTACCAAGAAGTGGGATTGCTAGTTCATATGGTAATTCTGTTTACCTTTCTGAGGAACTGTCAAATTGTCTTCCAAAGTGGCTGCACCATTTTACATTCCCACCAACAATGAAGAAGCATTCCTATTTCTCCACATCATCTCCAGCACTTGTAACTTTCCATTTTTTAAATAGTAGCCATTCTATTGGGTACAAAAATGCATATCATTGTGGATTTGACTTGCATTTCCCTAATGGCTAATGTTATTAAACATCTTTTCATGTGCTTTTTGGCTATTTATATATCTTATTTGGAGAAATGTCTATTATTTTGCCCATGTTTTAATTGGGTTGTTTGTCTTTTTGGCGCTTAGTTGTAAGATTTATTTACATATTCTGGATATTAAACCCTTATTGAATATGTAGTTTCAAAATATTTTCTCCCATTGTGTAAGATGTCTTTTTACTTTCATGATAAAGTCCTTTGATGCACAATAGTTTTTAATTTTGATGAAGTCCATTTATCTTTTTTTTTAATTGCTTGTGCTTTGGGTGTAATGTCCAAGAAACCATTGCAAAACACAAGGTCCTAGGGATGCTTCCCATATTTTTTTCTATTAGTTTTATAGTTCTGGCTCTTATGGTTAAGTCTTTGATCCATATGTTGAGTTGACTTTGTATATAGTGTGAGACATGTACCCATCTTCATTCTTTTGCATGTAGACATCCAATTTTCCCAGCACTTTTTGCTGGAGAGACTATTTTTTCTCAACGGAGTGCATTTTGTACACGTTTCAAAAATCAGTTGGCCAAAGATGTGAGGGTTTATTTATGAACTCTCTTGATTCCACTGGTCTGTATGTCTGCCCTTGTGCCAGTACCATGCTGTTTTGATTCTGTGGCTTTTGTAATAAGTTTTAAGATGGGAAAGTGTGAGTCCTCCAACTTTGTTCTTCTTTTTCGAGATGGCTTTGATTATTATTATTATTATATTTATTATTTATTATTATAAATTTCATGATTGGCTTTTCCATTTCTCAAAGAAGGTTATTGGAATGTTGATTGAGATTACATTGGGTCTGCAAATCACTTTGAGTAGAATTAACATCTTAACAATATTTAGTCTTCCCGTCCATGAACATGGAATATCTTTCTATTTGTTTGGCTATACTATGATATCTTTTATCAATGTTTTCTAGTTTTCTGTTTGAAAATCCTTTACATCTTTGGTTAGATTTATTCCTAGATATTTGGTTCTTTTAATTGCTATTGTAAATGGATGTTTAAAAAAATTTCCTACTCAGATTGTTCATTACTAGCATATAGGAATACTACTGATTTTTGCCTGTTGCTAATCTTTTTATTGCTGTTTAATAGTCCATTGTTAAATTATACCACAATTTATTTATCCATTAACCAGTTGTTGGACAATTAAGTTGCTTCCAGTTTTTGACTATTATGAATAAAGCTGCCATGAACATTCGTGTCTGTTTTTAAGTGGACATATGCATTAATTTAAAATATTTTTACCTAGGTTGGAATTTTTGTATCATAGAGCAGTGTACAGTTAGCTTTAGTAGAAGCCACTAGTTTTCCCAAGTGATGGAAACTTCTCACATTCTCACATCAGTGTCTGAAAGTTCCACTTGTTTCACATCTTTATCAAAACTTGCCGTTATATCTTTTTAGATTTCTGCCGTTCCATTGGGTGTGCAGTAGAGTCTCACTGAGTTTTAACTTGCATTTCCCTGATGCTCTTATTATTTTTAGTGGCTGCATGGTATTGTCCAGTATGAACGTGCTACAGGTTATTCAGAGTTTCCCTCTTGATGGGAATTATCTTTGTTTCCATTTTCTTTTTTAAAATCAATGTTGCAGTGCACACCTTCCCAGCAGTACTCCTTCCCAGGGATAAGCACTAATTTTATTTTTAGCATCATAGATCGTTTTTGCCTATTCTTGAGTTTAATAAAATTTAAAACAGAGTGTGAACTCTCCTGTATCTGGCTCTTTGTTTTCGTTTTTTTTTTTCTGTATTCAACCATATTGTCATACGTCTCTGTTGTTTAATCTGTTTTTGGATCATACTTTAGAGCCCACATGTACTTCTGGGCACAGGTCTTGGGGCACTTGGCACTGCAGTCAGATCTCAAGTGAGCCTGTTGTGGAAAGCCCTTCATGGCCTAGCCACAAGTCCTTGCCAGCAGCTTGCTGCCTTGTCTCCTGTGATGCTGACATTTGGAATCAAAATATCATAAAAAGGCATGGAGATTTTCCTCATGCAGAGCCCCAGGCCAGTCCTCAAGCTATGTTTTCATTCTCCTTTTCCTTGAAATGTTCTTTCTTGGGTCCTCTTTCTTTTTGACGTCAGCATGGATGGGTGCATTTCCCTGATTTTCCTTTATTGGCTGCTCTTTCAGATAAGGCATTTTGAGATGACAATTTACTGCTTGTCACCACAGCAGAGCAGCTCAACAACAACTGGAACCCACCAGAAGATGTGCTATAGTTAGACACTCTTCTGGGGCCTCCAGGCCTCACAGTCACTGGCCTCGGTTGACACTGCCTGACCTGTGCTGTTGAGACAGAAATTAGAAGCTCCCCTCAGCCAGGATTCTTTTTCTTTGCTCACATCAGGAACGGCTCCTTCACTTAGACCTGAGGTGGGCTCTTTTCCATTTTAGGATCCTGATTTTAAGAGAGCTGGAGGACACTTAAGGTTGGGAAAGACTTGCGATCTCCACAGATGAATAAACGCCATCTGAGATCTGCCCGAGACTGTGGAGGCACTGTGGCTGGTGACTGACGAGCTCTGACTTTGATCATGGGTTCAGATCTTGGCTCCAGAACTCTTTGGCTGTGTCAGTCTGGTTAACTTAACCTTTCTGTGCTTCACTGTCTGCATGTGCTAAATGCAGAAAGGAACAGGAACCGTTTCTTCAGGTGGTTGCATCAGAGCACTTGGAGCAGTTTCCAGCAAAAGTCAGCCTGTAATGGTGGCTTTACAACAGTGTGGTTGTGGCTTTCATCCTCAGTTCAATCCCCAGTGACCAGGAGAGCGTGGACCCAGGAGAGCCCGGCCACAGAAGTGGCGCTAGGCCACCGGGCACTTTTTGGAGTCATCAGGCTTCGGCAGAGACATCCCCGAGTTCAAATTCCGATTCGGCCCTAAATTTTCTCGTCTGTCCAATGGGCGTGATGGCACAGCCTGTCGGGGGGTTTGTCATGACCCAACGTGGGTGAACGGCCGTGAGCGGAGCCCCGCACAGTGCAAGGTCCCAGGAAAAGTCTCCCGGCTCCTCCAACCCCCAGGAGGGGCAGCTCGCTGGGCCCACACCTGGGGTGGGACAGGGATGTCGGCGCATCCGGGGCAGCCAGCACGTGTCCTCCCGGCCCCCGCGGCTCAGGCGGTCACCCTTCTGCACGCTCCCGGAGTGCCGTCCCCGGGCCCGGCCTCCAGCCGACCAGCCCGGGCGGGGGTCCCCTGGGGGCTTAAGGCCAGGCGGGGGCGGGGCCCAGGCACGGTCTGAGTTGGCGCCTGCGGCGACGGCCCGGGAGGACCCAGGACGCGTTCTTCACCCCCTGGCTCGGGATTGGTTTAGAAATGCACACGTGACGGCTCTCTGGCCAATGAGCTGTAAGGACGCGTTCCTGGGAAAGGCTTTCCTTCCGGCAGAGAGGGAGAGGCGGCTCCGGGCGGTGCATGTGAGGGTGGTCCCCGGTGCCGTGGGCCTGCTGAGGTGGTCCTCGGGCGGCGGGCCCGGCGGCGGACCCCGGGTGGGGTCCCCGGTGCGGTGGGCCTGGTGGGCGGACCCCCGGGCCGCCGGCCTCCTGGACCCCGGGGACAGCTGTGGGAGAGGGTCTCGCCGCTAGGAGGCCAAGGCCCTTGAAGACCAGGCGGGCCCAGAACCTTCCAGGTGGGCCCAGAACCTTCCAGGCGGGCCCGGAACCTTCCAGGCGGGCCCGGAACCTTCCAGGTGGAGGTCCCCGCCTCAGGCTTTCTCTCAGGTGAGATCAGAAGGGAAAGAGCAGAAGCCCCGGGCAGCAGCAAGACGTTCTCTTCACGGCCCTTGGCTCTGCGGCTCTGTCACACGTGCTTAAAGCTCCTCCCGACTTGCTACTTTCTGGGAAATGACTTGGGACACAGGTAATGCTGCGAGCATTCCTGACTCCGGATTTCCCAAAGCCCTGCCCGGAAAGCTCGCCCCTCGCAGACCTCAGCTCTCGCACCATGTGGTTTCGCTCCCTCCGTGCGGCTCCCAGAGCATGGGAGGAATGCTGACGCCCCTTAACCGAGTTCCCGGGCCTGGTCCCCGGGGGCTGCAGCCGGGCTGCCCGTTGCCACCCGCCCCCACTGGGACCTTTCCGGGTCGGCTGTGCCTCGGGGTCACCTGGAGGGACGGGTGCGGGGCGGGGGGTGCACAGCACAGCCCTTCCGCTCCCTCCCCGGCCCTGCGGTCGTCCTGGGGACGCCAGCGAGCGCCTCTCCAGTGAGGGCTTTGTTGGGGTGAACTGAGAGCCACCTGGGGCAGAAGGCACCGTCCCTCCCACAGGTGGCCGGGGCCTGCGTCATGTCCGCTCGCCCAGTGGGCAGAGCCTGACGTCGGGAACGTTCGTGCTTAACTGTCTCTCTGTCTCCGGAAGCGCTTGCGACCTGTGAAAACCCCGCGGTGCGTACCTGGCGGGAGGCGAGTCTGGCCAGCAGTGTCCCAGCTGCCCGGCAGAATCTCCTGCCACATCTGGGGAACATCTGGGAGAAGCGAGATCACAAGCAAGCCTGACGGGAACCTCATTAGACCCAGCTGGTCGAAGACGAGCAGACGTGCAGAACAGAGGCAGAACCAGTGGAAAAGCAACGGGAGGACAGAAGTCCTGGGGGTCTGGCCGCGGGAACGCTGCCCCGTGGAAGGCCTGATGGAGCAGAGACGACGCTGAGCTCTTCCCCTGCCCGAGCACTGCTGCAGCCCCCTGAATGCACAGCCACTTCCTCTCTGCCGTGGGACAGGTACTTCGACCAGGTCACACATTTACACTTCCCATCGCACTCACCGTGCCCCAAGCACTGGCCTAGGTGCTTTACAGAGGTCACGCTAATCCTCTCACAACCTTGTGACGTGGTGCTGCCATTACCCCCACATCACAGGTGAGGAAACTGAGGTACCCACAGCTGAGACCTGAGTCCAGGCCGGTTGACTCCAGAGCCCGCACTCTTAACCTCAGCACCAAACCGCCTCTAGCTCCGCAGTCAAGGGCCAAGGCCGGGAGCGGGGCAGGTCTGAGGTCAAGTCCCACTTTGCCTGCAGAGATCCAGATGCACTCGGCTTTTAGCCATGGGAAAGTCTGAACGGCCTCTGGTGTTTCTGCTGGTTGGTACAGAGATCTGCTCTCCTGACCCCACACCCCAGGACCTGGGTCTGTGGTCTGCCCCCAAGTGTCGTGCAGCCACCACGTGCAGGACCCTGTACACCAGCACGCCTTGGAAGCTTTTGGTGAGCAGTGCTGACTGTATCGAGTGCTAAAACGGGAGGTGAGAAGAGGCATGTAATAAACTAAGACGTGCCTTCTGAGGTCTGTTTTCCTTTCCCCAGGCCCACTCCTGTTCACTGTTAACATTTTTCTCTTCGCTCCACATTTTCTCTGGTGAGTTTTAAACTCTTTTCTCTCTACTGTGGTGACCATCCGTTCCATCTCTTCCCTTTTCTGAAGCCTGTTGCTCTCCTAGGCCACAGTGAGGGGAGAAGGGACTAACCCCTTCACTTAGACACTTCCCGTGAAAAAAGCACTCTCTGTTTGGTCACAAAATGCCAGTCCCAGCTCCATCCAGCTAGAGAAGTAAAAGCAGAAGACAAGCAGTGAGAAGACTGTAGGTAGCATTGTCATTTGCTGCCTGGGGGACATGGAGGAAGTAGACTCACTTCATCTAGTCTTAGTTTCCTTGCCAGTAAACTGAGGACCATAGCAACTGCTGTATACCTTTGAAGAGTTGTCAGTGGCTTCTGTGATGGTTGTTTTATGTGATGACTTGGTTAGGTTATGGTGTCCTGTTGTTTGGTCAAACACTTCAAACACTGACCTAGATGTTGTTGTAAAGGGATTTTATAGAGGGAATTTGCTTCTACAATCAGTTGACTTTAAGTAAAGGAGATAATCCTCTGTAATGTGGATGATCTTCATCCAGTCAGTTGGAAGCCTTAAGGACAAGGAACTGAGGGGTCCAGAGAGAAGAAGAAGTTCTGCCTCAAGACTATAACATCACCTGCTCTCAGAATCCCCAGTCTTCTGGCTTCCTGTGTGGATTTCAGACTCAAGACTGCAATATCACTCCTACCCGAATTTCCAGGTTTCCAACCTGCCTTATGCATCTTGGACTTGTCAGCACCCACAATCTTCTAAGCTGATTCTTTAAAATAAATCTACCTACCTGTGCCGGTTCGAATGTATTATGTCCCCAAAGCGCCATTATCTTTGATGCGAACTTGTGTGGTAGATTTATTAGTGTTGATTAGGTTGTAATTCTCTTGAGTGTTTCCATGGAGATGCAGCTCACCCAACTGTAGGTGGTAACTCTGATTAGATAATTTCCATGGAGGTGTGGCCCCGCCCATTCATCGTGGGCCTTGACTAGTTCACTGGAACACTGTATAAGCTCAGACAGAAGGAGCGAGCTTGCTACAGCCAAGAGGGGCACTGAAGGAAGCACAGGAGCTGAGAGAGGAGCTGCAGCTTACAGAGACGGCCTTTGAAAGCAGACTTTTGCTCCAGAGGAACTAAAAGAGGAAAAACGCCCCAAGAGTAACCAAGAGTGACATTTTGAGGAGCTGCAGCCTAGAGAGGAACGTCCTGGGAGAAAGACATTTTAAAACCAGAACTCTGGAGCAGACGCCAGCCACGTGCCTTCCCAGCTAACAGAGGTTTTCCAGACACCACTGGCCATCCTCCAGGGAAGGTACCCGATTGCTGATGACTTACCTTGGGCACTTTATGGCCTTAAGACTGTAACTGTGTAACCAAATAAACCCTCTATAGAAGCTGATCCATTTCTGGTGTTTTGCAAAAAGGCAGCATTAGCACACTGGAACACTATCTGTCATCTGTTGAGATTTGCACACACACACACAGTTCAGACCCAGGGATATGAACAAGAAAAGGGTTTAAACAAGCCAAGGCAGGTAATAGTAACATCTTTCGCTGCTGAAAGGAGAAGGGGAGTTTGGCTTTCTGTCATACCTGATTCCACCCTGCCTAAAACCTGCAGAAGGAGGGGACAGAAGTCAGAGCCCTGAAGAAAATCCTTGTTGATCCCACCAGCAGGAGGGAGGCTGAAGAAGATGGCAGGAAGCAGCCCTGGTAAAGGAGGTGGGAATTTCAAAGAGGTTGGAACCTTTCTCACCCCATTTTCTCCTGCTCCCACCACAAGGGTAGTGAGTGATTACCCATGGGGAGGGGAGGGGGTGGGGGAGGGGAAATGAGACAACAGAAACATCTGATGTGAGGCCAACCACTGGTACAGAGCAAAGAAAACAAATAAAATGGGAAGCATGTTCAGACATGATGGAAGAAGGTTTTTCTCCTGGAATGAAGGAAGCCCTGGATCTTTATATTGAAGCAATTTTTTTTCAGGAAAATTTTATATAGAACAATCCATAAAGAGAACTTTTCAAGTTATGCGATTTCAAGAATAAAGCCTTGACCAGGCATCCAGGCAGAAAATACAAGTGACTTGTGAAGGAGAAAACCATGGTAATTTGGACTTCTCCCCATTGCTGCCAGTGCCAGAGGAGAAAAGAATAAAGTCTGTGAACTGCTGAGGGAAAGGAAAGTACCTAGGTTGTGATGCTCATTCTCTTGTGAGTGCTCACTTTGTCTGGCTCTGCTCTGAGGATTCCTCAAGACTTTGACGTCAGAACTTCCACCCACCCTCAGAGGAGAAGTTACAGTCATTGTCCTCATTTTGCAGGTGAGGCTACTGAGGCACTGAAAAGTCAACAAGTGTCCCAGAAATGCTGTGCCAAGCCAAGTGGTCATTAAAGTAAAAAACCAACAAGGAGTTGATCTGAAATATGAAATGACTCCATGGACTCTTTGTAAAGTGAAACAAAACTCCTTAACCAAGAGATAAAAGGAAAAGTTACAAGAAAAAGGATCAATGATGAGCGTGAGATAAAAGTAACAAAACAAATCAAGAACTTTGGGGGAGTGAGTGTGATGATATTACATAACTGAGCTTTCATAGAAGGCACAGATAGTTTCTAAGTTGGGAAAATAAAAAATAAAGGCCCCATGAGAGGAACTAAAATAAAATTAGAGAATAAATTATAACCAGGAAAAATCAGAAAATGGACAATGGGAGGAGAATTGTGATGAAGAGGAAGTGTGCTGATTTTCTTAGTTTTTTTTTTTAGTAGAGCATCAATAAGTACTGTCTAAATATGCTAAATCTAGGAAATGAATTTTAGGAGTAATTTTTTAAAGAAGAAACTGGAGTAATAAGCACTCATTCGAATTACCAGAAGGAAAGCATCACATTTCCAAAAGAAGAAATTCACACAGCAAGCATAATAAGTAGAAAATGTAAGATGTTTGTATTAAGCCAAGATATCTATATGTCAAATGCCAATTAGATAATTTCACCTATTGAAAGAAAAAGCAAAGTCCAAGTACATGTTGCAGATAAAGTCATCCAAAAACAAAGTGATTCAGAAAGGGCATATTAAACTTAGAAAAGGCAAGCAGATTAAATCAATTAATAAAATGAAACAGAACATTACGCTGATAATTAGGATAAAATTATCACAAATCTCTGTGCACAAAATAACATAACAATAAACAACAACAACAACAGAAAAAAACAGATTACCACTCCTGGAAAGATGGAGTGGACATACTTTCCCTATTTCTTCTGCTAAGTACAACTGAAAACTCTGTATGTTTTATGTAAAACAAACAAAAAGACTCTGGGAGGTGAGGTTAAGAAGGCACACCGACTAGGTTCTTTGACACCTTATGGACATCATAGTGATGAGTTCCCTGGGTTTTCTTTTTGCTTCATACAGCCCAGACTTGGAGCTTAAGAAGTTAGCAACTCAAAATATAATGGGCACAGACCTAAACAAACAAATGAACAAACAAACCCACAACAAAAGCTTTATTTTTCCAGTCAGAGGACCAGCCTAGGAAGGCAGAAAACTTTTAGACAATAATTTGCTCCAGTCGAAAATAACAACAAAAATGTGGCTCTGCCTACACTTACACCAGTAAAATCCAAGTTGGGGGCCTAGACTTCAATCCTCAAGAGGCTGTAACTAAGCACCTCAGCACCATGCCAGGTGGTGTCACAGAATGTTGAGAGGGGAGCTGCGATTTTCATCCTCACCAGTTGGCAATGAGGCACGATCGCTTTTCTGGTTTGCTAAAGCTGCCTTTACCCAAAATAGCAGAAATGGATTGACTTTTATAAAGGGGATTTATTAGGTTACAAATTTATAGTTCTAAGGCCATAAAATTGTCCAGACTAAGGCATCAGAAGAGGATACCTTCACTGAAGAAAGGCCGATGGCATCCAGAACACCTCTGTCAGCTGGGGAGGCACATGGCTGGTGTCTTCTGGTCCTTTGTTCTGGGGTTCTGGTTTCAAAAAAGCTTTCTCCAAAATGTCTCTGGGCTTCTGTCTCTCTTTGCTTCTCTCAGCTCTCTGCTTGGTTCTCCTGGGGCATTTCTCTCTAAGCATCTGGGGGTCCTCTCTGGGCTTCATCTCTTAGCATCTCCAAACATCCTTGTCTGCATCTCCCACTGTCCAGGCATCTCAGTTTATGTGGGCTCTCAGCTTTCTTCAGGACTCCAGTGATCTAATTAAGACCCACCCTGAATGGGCAGGGGCCACACCTCCATGGAAATAATCTAATCCAAAGGTCTTACCCACAGTTGGGTGGGCCCCATCTCCATGGAAACAATCTAATCCAAAGGTCCCACCCGCAATGAGTCTGCCCCCCATGAAATTGCATTAAAGAACATAGTTTTTCCTGGGGCACAGTTTCAAACTGGCACAATTCCCCATGGCTCAGTGAAGACCACATGAGAGTCTTGACTTCCGTCCCACACGTCAGTAATGAAGCATCCCACCCCCTCCCCACTGGGGTGGTGTCAGGGGAGGCTTAGTAAAAAGTCAGGACTTCCACCATGACCCAGTGATAATGAGGCCACCTACCTTGTGCTGTCAGTGGAGACCACATAGGGAGCCAGCATCCTAGCATCTCCTAGCAGTAAGGGGAACCCTTCTTCTTGGGTGTCAAATGAAGCTGAGAGAGAGAACCTAGACTTCTACCTGTACCTGGCAGTAACAAGGTACTGTCTTCCACCTTCTTGTGCCAGAGTGTTGTTAAAAAATCCAGCTTAAATATAAGGCTTAAATTAGAGCCAGGGTCTCATAACATAATAAAAATAAATGTTGAGGTTTGAATAAAAAATCCCTCATCATACCAAGAACCAGGAAGATCTCAAACTGAATGAAAAAGACAATCAATAGGATGCTAATACCAAAATGACAAATATTAGAATTACCTGTCAATATTTAAAGCAGCAATGATAAAAATGCTTCAATAAGCAATTATTAAATGGTTGAAACAAATGAAAAAAATAGAAAGCCTCAGCAAGGAATATAAAGTCTCAATAAGTAATAGATGATATAAGGAAGAACCAAGTGGAAATTTTAGATCTGAAAAATACAGTAACCAAAATAAAAATCTCAGTGGATTCAACAGCAGAATGGAAGGAAGAGAGGGAAGAATCATTGAACTAGAAGACAAAATAATAGAAATTAACCAAATTAAACAAAAGAGAAAAACAGACTGAAAAAAAGGAAAATAGAGCTTCAGGGACAAAAGGTCTAAATTTAGTGCCACTAGTCTCAAAGAGAGGGGAGAAGGTAGGCAGGCTAAAAAAGTAGTCAAAGAAATAATGGCTGAAAACTCCCGAAATTAGGCAAAAAATCCACAGACTCAAAGGGCAGAGAAACATAAAACAGGATAAACTTAAAGAAATACAGACCGAGACACCATAATTAACCTTCTGAAAAACTATGTAAAAGGAAAGTCTTGAAAGCAGCCAGAGACAAACAATACCTTACTTATAGGAGGAAAATAATTCTAATGACAGTGGATGTCTCATTAGAAACCATGAAGTCCTGGAGGAAATAGAATATTTTTTAAGTGCTGAGAAGAAAGAACTGTCTACCCAGAACGTGATAGCTAGAGAAAACATCTTTCAGGAATGAAGGGGTAACCAAGTATTCTGGTTTGCTAAAGCTGCCATTATGCAAAATACCAGAAATGGATTCGCTTTTATAAAGGGGGTTTATTTGGTTACAAATTTACAGTCTGAAGGCCATGAAAATGTTCAAATTAAGGCATCAACATTAGTATACCTTCATTGGAGGATGGCCAGTGGTGTCTGGAAAACCTCTGTTAGCTGGGAAGGCACATGGCTGGCATCTGCTGCTCCTAGATTGTGTTCTGTGCTTTCTTCAAAATGTTACTCATGGGGCATTTTGTCCTTTCTTAGCTTCTCGGGAGCAAACACTGGGCCAGCATCCCCAAAGTGTCAGCAAAGATGCACTTTCAGCGGCCATCTCCAAAATGTCTCTCTCAGCTGCTCTGAGGTCCTGTCTGTGAGCTCTTTTATAGGACTGCAGTGATTAAATCAAGACCCACCCTGAATGGGTGGGGTCCACATCTCCATGGAAATAATCCAAAGGTTTCACTCACAGTTGAGTCACATCTCCATGGAAACACTTGAAGGATTCCAACCTAATCAACACTAATACATCTGCCCCCAAAAGACTGCATTAAAGAACGTTGCATTTTGGGGGACGTAATACATCTATATAGGCACACAAAGACTTTCTCAGACAAAGAAAGATAAGAAGTGTTTATTACCAGCAGACCAGCCCTAAAGGAATGGATAAAGGAAGTACTTTAAACGGAAAGAAAACCAAAAAAGAGGGAACCTTGTAGCACCCAGAAGAAAAGAAGAACACAAAAAGCAAAAAAATACAGTAAACTTTCTTTCTCCTTTTGAGTTTTCTAATTTATGTTTGATGGTTGAAGCAAAAATTATAACACTGTCTTATGTGGTTCTAAATGCACTTGCAGGAACTACTGAAGACAAATAGATTATACACGGGGGAGAACAAAGTGATACAAAGGGAAGTAGAGATTATGCATTTCAGTTGAACTGATAAAATGATGATACCAGTAGATTGTGATGTTATGTAAATATAGTATAATATGTAGAGTACTAATAAAACAGATACAAAAAGGAAATTCCCTCAAAAAACCAGTATACATAAATCAAAATGAAATTCTAAAAAAATATTCAAATAGCCCCTAGGAAAACAGTGAAATAAAAAACAGAACAAACAGAAAACAAAACTAAACAAAAATGTCAAATATAAGTTGTATTGTCTCAGTAATTACATGTAAGTGGTCTAAATGCACCAATTAAAGAACAGGTTGGCAAAGTGGATTAAAAACAAGGCCCAACTAAATGTGTCTAAAGGGAACACACTTCACATATAATGATGTAGGCAAGCTGAAATTAAAGGATGGAAAAAGATGTATCACACTTAGAAAGAAAGCAGAGGTGGCTATACTGGTATCAGATAAAGTAGAATTTAGGGCAAAGTTAATGACCGGATACAGAGACAAACATTAGGTAACAATCAAAATGTCAATCCAGCAAGAACACACAGTGATCCCAAACACGTCTGTAGCTAACAAGAGAGCTGCAAAATATATGACCAAAAAATGGAGAGAACTGAAAGGAGAAATATTTAAGTCCACAGTTGTAGCAGAAGAATTCAACTCTATCTCAACAACTGAAAGGGAAACTAGATAGGAAATCAGCAGTGATGTCGAGGAACTCAACACTTTCAACCACCAGGTAGTAATCGACATTTATAGAACACTTCACTCAACAACAACGAAATAACCACATTATTTTCAAGACCCCAGAGAACATATACCAAGATACATCTTATCCTGGGCCATAAAAGAGACTTCAACAAATTTAAAATAATTGAAATAAAAGTGTGTCCTCCAACCAGAATGGAATGAAACTAAAAATCAGTAACAGAAAGGTAACAGGAAAATCTCCAAGTACTTGGGAACTAAGTAGCAGGCACTAAATAATCCACTGGTAAAAGAGGAACTCTCTCAGGGTAAATTAAAAAAATACATTGAACTGATTGAAAATGAAATACAGTATATCAAAATTTGTGGGACACAACTAAAGCCATGCTGAGAGAGAAACATAGCATAAAATACATGTATTAGAAAAGAGGAAAATCTCAAATAAATAGTCTAAATCCCCAGTTAAAAGCATAGAAAAAGAAGAGCGAAATAGACCCAAAGCAAGTAGAAGGAAAGAAAAAATAAAGATTAGAGCATAAACTAATAACATTGAAAACAAGAAGGAAAAAAAGAAAATCAATGAAACAAAGAGCTGGTTCTTTGAAATTATGAATAAAACTGACAAACCTCCAACAGTAATGACAAAGAAAAAAGAAGGTACAAATTACAAATATCAGGAATGACAGGGGGCTATAATTTCACACCCTGCAAACATCAAAAGGATAATAAGAGAATGCTATGAGCAACTATACACACACAAGTATGACAACTATTCTGGTTTGCTAATGCTGCCAGAATGCAAAACACCAGCAATGGATTGTCTTTTATAAAGGGGGTTTATTTGGTTACACAGTTACAGTCTTAAGGCCATAAAGTGTCCAAGGTAACACATCAGCAATCGGGTACCTTCGCTGGAGGATGGCCAGTGGCGTCCAGAAAACCTCTGTTAGCTGGGAAGGCACGTGGCTGGCGTCTGCTCCAAAGTTCTGGTTTCAAAATGGCTTTCTCCCAGG
>PVKY010000937.1:0-37550 GCA_004027775.1 Bradypus variegatus | reverse complement strand
AAGCACCTCTTACTGCCTCTTAAAGGGAGTGATGCCACAGTGACATCCAATACAAACCTGACTTAAAAGGTCACTTCAGGCACAGTCATTTTTTATGCATTTTATGTATTTTTCCCTATCCCTGGATACAGAAAGCCCCACCATCCTCCCAGAGGTCAGGAACCAGCTTCTGAGGTGGGGCCACTTCCTCCCCTTTCTAAGCCTCCTCTGATGTCACAGACAATTAAACAGCGTGAAGAGCTTGGTTTCTGATCCTCAGGAAATGACAAGGAAGGCAAGCTGCAATAAGCTACACCGCAGTTTTTCTTTACTCAGGGTTGTAGAATGGTGATGGGGAAAACTTGTTTGTACTTGTGTGTGTTTCAACAGAGAAGTGACAGGTTTTAAAGATACATCTCAGTGGATTTTTAGATGTGTATCTACCTGTGTAACCACCACCTGGTTCCCATGGGGTGGAGCCATGGGCCCCTCTTGCCCTCATTTTGTGCACACACTGCCTTGTTTTCTATGGGCCCCAGGTGAGCTGACCCGCTCTGCCAGTGTTCTGTGCACACCATCTCCAGTCCCTCTGCCACTCTGTGAGATGAGTCACCAGTCCCATTTTACAGGCAAAGAAACTGAAACTCAGACAGAAGTTCCCCCACCATCACCACCAAAATCAACAATAGCAGCTACCTGTGACTGAGGGTGGCGTAAAGGGAATTCTTGGCCAAAGATCAGAGAGGGTTTCATTCTCCTTGGCAGGCTTTGACTTAACTGGTTCATTTCAGCAGGCGGTGAGGAGAAGAAGTCAGAAGGGTTACCCTACGAAGTCCTCTCATGTCAGCTCCAGATAATAGTAGGTAATAATAGGCTGCTTGCCTGTGATGTTTCCCAGCCTCTGCTGATGTTTTCTCTCATCATTTCAGGAGACCAAGCAGGGCCAAGTAATCCCCATAGTCAAAGGAGGATGGATGCAGCGAGGGTCCCCTCTTGGGATGTGTCTGGTCCATAATTCTGAGGGCAGGGCAGCCCTGACCCCACAGCTGAGCTTTCTCACAAGGAAGATCACCTCAACTGTGCTGTCCTCCCTTCTCAGATAGAAGTATCAGCAAGGAGCAGGCTTGCACAGTTCCTTCTCGTACTTTCTATGGCCCGTCCCCTAATGTGACCTATCCTTTATCTTTTGGAGCTGGGACAGCCAGCCTGACAGCTCCATGTTCTAAGAACATGGGTGTCAGTTTATCAAGAATGATGTATGTCCAGACCAAGGAAGGCTTGGCACATGGCAAATGGATGAGAAGCCATCCCCACCCCTACCTCCATCCCACCCCCGCTGCCTTGCTCTCAGCGCTTGCTAGGTTGGGATCATTAGCCCCATTTTGAGAAGGGGGAAACTAAGGCTCAGAAGTTCATCATGGTGGAGGGCCTGCTACATGCCAGGTGCTTCATAATTATGACTCATGGCATGACTCCTTTTAGTTCTCATATCTGCTGAGGAGAGTGACTACCAGCTGCATTTTACTGCTGAGAAAATGGGTTCAGAGAGGGAAGTTGCTTGCCTGAGGACACACAGCCACCAAGGGCTGCCTCTGGCATTTGATGCCAGCTGGGTCTGGGAGCACGTGGCCAGGTTCTTCACCTTCTGGTGAGTGTTCCACGTGGTCTCTGCTGCTTTGAGGTGTGGGCCAGACTGACCCTGCAGGCCTTCTGGGCAGGAGTCATTCCTGGGGGCCTGGTCAGGCCCAAGGATGGGGAGACTGATTTTTCCCCATTCCCCACTTCCCCAGAGCCAGAAGTGTGGGCAAAACAAAGAGTGCGGAGCTTGGGATCCTTGCCTTTGCTGAGGTCCTGCCTGAGAACAAAGGTACAAACATCAAGGTGAGGATTTTCAGGTGAGGAAGTCAAAGGATCTTAGGGCACAAACTGCTCATTGATGATTGACATTGTAGAATGAATGGGCCTTTCAGGGAGATCCTGTAATGAGCAATCAAACCATTTGCCTGGGCAAATCTTCTGGAAAAAGTAAAGTGATGCTAAAGAAGACAGTGAAATAGTGTATTAGTTTACAGTTGCCGCTATAACAAATTACCACAAATCTAGTGGCTTAAAACAACACGGATTAATTTTCTTACAGTTTTGGAGGCCGGAAGTCTGAAATTAATTTCACAAGGCTGAAATTAGTTTCATTAGACTAAAGTCAAAGTGTTAGCAGGGCTGGTTCCTTCTGGAAACTCTGGATTGTGCATCTGTTTCCTGGGTTTTTACAGCTTTTCGGGGCTACCTGCCTTCCTTGGTATTAGGGATTGAGACATGTCCCCAACAAAGACACAGTCAAGTCCTAACCCCCAGTCCAGGGGATGTGAACTCACTGGTAAACAGGATCTTTGAAGATCAAGATAATTAAGATGAGGCCAAATCAAATCAGGATGAGCCTTAATCCAACCTGATTGGAGTCCTTAGAAGCACAGGAAAGTTGGGCACAAAGAGGAAGAGACAGAAGAAGGCAGATGGCCATGCAATGGAGGCAGAGACTGAGACATGGACTGCCAGCAAACTACCAGCAGATCCTTACAGACTTCAGAGAAAGCACAGCTCCACCGACACCTTGATTTGGGACTTCTAGCCTCCAAAACTGTGAGGCAGTAAAATTCCTGTTGTTAAGCCAGCCAGGCTGTGGTATTTCTTACAGCAGCCCTGGAAAACTAAGACAGGTTTTGGTACTGAGAATGGGTTGCCGCTGTAATAAATATCTAAAAGTGTGGAAGTGGCTTTGGAATTGGGTAATGGATAGAGGCTGGAAGAATTTTTATGTGCTTGGTAGAAATCACTTAAATTGCTTTAAAGAGCCAGTTGGTAGATGTTAAAGGGACTTCCAGTGAGGCCTTATAAGGAAATGATGGATGTGTTATTGGAGACTGGAGGAAAGGTGATTCTTACTATAAAGTGGGAGAGAACTTGGTGGCATTGTGTTCTGATATTGAATGGAAGGCAGAACTTGTAAGTGATGAACTTGGATATTTAGCTGAGGAGATTTCCAAGCAAAATGTGGAAGGCACAGCCTGATTTCTCCTTGCTGCTTATAGTAAAATGCAAGAGAAAACGGATACATTGAGGACTGAACTGTTAAGAAAAAGGAACCAGCACTTAGTGCCTTAGAAAATTCTAAGCTTACCCAGTTAGCACACTCTGAGACTGGGGCCAGAAGCAGCCCTAACCAGGCCCTACCTGAATTCCCAGGAGGTGAATTCCCAGTGAATGGGGCTCCATCTGAGGGTGTGGTTTAAAAACCATTTGCTACAGAGACGAGGTTGGTGTGACTCGTGGACCCAATCAGGCATCTCAGGGCAAGTCAAGAATGGAGACACAAGTATTGAGGAAAGATCTGTGGAAATCCCTTTGTCTAATGACTTGGACTCCTGCAGACCCCCTGTCTATGGAGAGACCATGCCCACCTGAGCTGTTTGGAGAGGGTGGGGCTGCTGCTTCTGTGGGCCTGAGGACAAAGCATTGGGCCACAGATGACTTTGGGTTTCAAAATCAAATGGAATTTGCCCTGCTGGGCTTCAGACTTGCTTGGGACATTTTTTCCTTCTAATTTCTCCTTTCCAGATTGGGAATATCTTTCCTACCAGTGTATTTTGGAAGGAGATAACTTGTTTTCTAGGTTTCACAGGTCCACAAAAAGAGGAATTTTGCCTCAGGAAGGACCACACCTATGACTGATTAAGATGAGATTTTGGACTTTGAGTGGTTACTGAAGTGGTTTAAGGCTTTTTGGATGTAGGGATAGGGTGAATGTATTTTGCCTGTGCGAAGAACATGTCTTTTGGGGTCCAGACTGTTAGTGAATTGAGTCATGTCCCCTGCAAAGATATGTCCACATCCTAACCCCCAGTCCTGGGGATGTGAGCTCATTGGTAAATAGGATCTCTGAAGATCATAATAACTAAGATGCAGCCACAATGAATCAGGAGGGCCTTAATCCAACCTTACTGGAGTCCTTAGAAGCACAGGAATGTTGGGCACAGAGAGGAGGAGACAGAAAGGCAGACGGCCACGCGACAGAGGCAGAGACCGAGTCACGGACTCCCGGTGAGCCACCAGAGCAACGCTGCAGACTTCAGAGAAAGCATGTCTCCACTGACACCTTGATTTTGGACTTCTCTCCAAAACTTCGAGAAAATAAATTCCTGTTGTTTAAACCAGCCGCCTGTGGTGTTTGTTGCAGCAGCCCTGGCAAACCGAGACACCTGGCTCGTGGCTCCTTCTGCCACCTTCACAGTGTGGCACCTTCTGTCCTCTCTGGTCTCGGTTTCCCTCCTTTCATTTTTTCTCTAACTCTCCTGACTTCCTCTTGGTATTATGTGGGCCCACCCAGTAAATCCGGGATAATCCCCCACCTCCAGATCCTCACTTAATCTCATCTGCAAAGTCCCTTTGGCCCTGTAAGGTAACATAGTCACAGACTCTGCGGATCAGGACGGGGACATCTTATTTAGCTTCCCACGAACAGCAAGGTCATGTTGACACAGGTATAGCTGTGGCTGAGTGTGGGGTGAGTGCAGGGGCAGACAGTTTCAGTTCCCATGCCCACCACCATCCCTGGTGCTCGGGGAGGTGGGTATAGATCAGCAACATCTGCCAGGTGCCAAGGCTTGCCGCACACCCAGAAGGCAGGCATGACTGTAATCTCCATTTTACAGATGGCAAAACAGATCTGAAAGCCTTTCAGGATTTGCTAGGCAGGGGTGCACCAGGGCCAGGGGCAGCATCGGGGCCACGCCCAGGCCCTCTGCTTCCCCCAGCTCTGGGGGGACAGTGATTGCTTCATCTCCAGGGAGGAGAGAAGAGGCCAAGCGCCTTGTAACAGGAGAAGGGGGCCTGTCAGGGAGAGTGGGCGGGTGTTCTTACAGGCTGCTCTCCCCGCCTCCTCCCTGCCTTCCCCACAGCAGGCGTGCCGGAGACGCGCACACCCGCCATCCAGAGCTCCTGGCCCACCCCGCCGAGATGCTTCCCTCTGGCCTGGCGACAGTGAGGGGCCAGGCCCTGCCGGCTTTCCTGCTCTGCAGCACGCTGCTGGTCATCAAGATGTACGTGGTGGCCATCATCACCGGCCAAGTGAGGCTGCGGAAGAAGGTACGTGATGCCCTCGGGGATCTGGGACAGAGCTGTGCTCCAAGTGGAAATGGCTGGGGCTTTTCTAGTTTTAGAGAGTGAACAGTGCTCGGGAGCTAAGCAGTTTCCCCCTTCTCCCTTAGATGGCTCCCCGCCAGCCGTCTGTTTCAGCAGGGCCCGCACCTTTTTGTCTTTTCTGGTAAAAGAGCATTTTATCCACTTGCCAAGCCACCAGGTGAGCTCTTGGCCAAACGAAACTGGATGAGCCTGCTGCGGGCTCTCTCAAAGAGCAGCAGGGCCAGAGGGTAGAGCGTGACAGCTGAAAGCCTCCGACCGGTGGCTTCCCAGCATGCGGGATATTTGGGTGGGGTGGGAACTGGCAAAACAGGAGCCTGAGAAAACTTTAAGTGGAAATTCCCAACTCCCGGTGAATGTTTCTTAAAAACCTACCGCGGACTCCAGAGCTCAGATCTCAGCCAGACTCGATCATCATTTGGAATTTTCAGGGAGGAATCTTCCCCACCAATCCAAGTCCCTGAAAAACAACAATAAAGAGGCTCAGAGCAGAGCCAGGGTGAGCGAGCAAGAGGATGGCCCATTGCGGACCCTGCTGGGACTGGACAGCGATAGCCGGCCAGCGTCCCGGGAAGCAGCTCCCAGCCTGCCCGAGTCCCGCACGCGGAGTCACAGCCAGTGCTGCCTGGACGCCCATCCTGTTAGGACACAGAGGGGCCCCAGGAGTACCTGGAGTTCCTACCTGGTTTTCACACCACACACCGATCATCCTCCCCGATCTTTTAGTAGAGGAATAGTTTCCGCAAACTGTGCCCCTTTCTCCCCCTTTGTCCACTGCAAAGGCAAGTTGAGTTGGCTCTGGCATTGTGTGCCGGGTGGACTTTGGGGCGTGGGGATCTTGCCCATCAGGGAGGCTCACCCCCTGGCGCAGGTACCGGTGGGGTTGAAGGCAGGGCAGCTGCCCAGGTGGAAGTGATGCCCAGTGGCTGTGGCACAGTGGTCGCTTCTGAATTCTCCCTGCCTTGGCCCATCCCAGGGATGCGGGATGCAGGCATCGAGAAGGGACAGCTGCATTCACTCATTGAGTCCTGTGTGCTGGCACGGAGCTGAGCAGTGAGTCCCACCACAGCCCTCTGGGCTCAAAGAGCAGACGTCATGGCAAAGGTCCCGTGGCCAGTTTTGAACCCAAACATCCAGCTCCAGAGCCCATGTACTGATATGGGGGAGGTGGGTTTCTGAACAACGTGGTATAGGGGCCCAGAGCTTTCCTTTTAACGTGAATTCAGGGAAGGGAGGAGGCAAACGGCCGGGGGTGCCATTCTGCCTGGTCAGTGGGGAAGTAGCAGAAGGAAACCTCCTGCCAGGCTGCCTGCGAGGTGCTCCCCACAGTCAGCACCAGCCCCTTCTTGGTTCTGCTTTTGGCATTCGGAGTTACCCAGGGTCTGGTTCAGTCAGCCAGGAAGGACCTGGGGAAGCAACGCAGTGGGGAGATGACGAGGCAGGCTCTCCCTGCCAACCTGGCACCTTAGGCGAGTTTGGGAGCTCGGTTTTCTCGTCTGTAAATTAGGCATAATACTAGCATCTTCCTCATCAAACTGCTAGGAGAATTCAATGCCTGGCACATAGCAAATGCTCCACAAATATGTGTCCTTATTACTTAATAATTTAAGATAACATGAATGACAGCAGCCCTAAGTCTTCCTGGGAGTGCATGCAGACACTTGCCACTTGCCCCTTGCCCCAACTAGAGGCTCCTCTGGTCTGCACGGCAGCTGGCTCCTGGCTAGGTCAATTTGTATTCAAAGTTTTGTCTGCAGGGGTGAGCAAGCTTGCTGGACTGTGGCCTCCGAGGGTAGGTGCTCACTAGAGCAAGGGTATCATAGGTCCATGGTGTTTTTATGGGGTCATCAGAGTTGGTGCTGCCCTGAGTCCAGGGCCAGCAGAGAAGGACTCTGGTTATCTGGGCCTTTACCAGGCATGACAGCCAGCCCTATGCTGCATTCAACCTTGGGTAGGGAAGGGGCAGGTCCTACCAGGCAAGACAAACCAGCACTTGTGGACAGATGCCACTCACACGCATAAGTCAGAAGTGTAGGTTCAGTCATCTGGATGAGCAATTTAGAACACCTGCTGCTGAGATTCAGGTTCTGGGGTAGGGCTGGTGGGGTTGGCTTTGCTCAGATGCCAGCAAGGTCTGGCTTGGAGCATGGACTTTAGGGGCCCTGAGTGTGAACTTAAGTCATTGTTTTCCAATGGGAGGAACTGGTGATTGCCCAGCTTCTGACCCCAGGGCCTTTGCATGTGCGGTTCCTCCTGCCTAGAATGCTATAGCTCCAATCCTCCCTTCATCTGGTTTACATCCACTCAGCTTGAATGTCACTGCCTCAGGGAAGCCTTCCCTGACCCCCAGTCTCAATCATGTCCCCTGCAAACCTTCTGAAGGCCAACCATGTGTTCTCCTTCGTAACACTCACTACCTGTGGGGTTTCCTGGCCCATGGGCTAGTCTACCATCAGACTGTGGGTTCACAAGAGAAGGGACAGGAGGCCCTGTTTACAGCGAGCCCCTGCACTTGGCACATGGTAGGAGCTCATGAGTGCTGGTCGAATGGACGTTCGTGTGTGAGGGCTCCAAGTGCCTGGCCACTGTGAACGCTGTCCACAGACAAAACACAGAGCCAGGCAAGTGGGTCATCCATATCACGAACAGTAATTCTCAGCTGATGTATTTCAGGCTTTTGCCAACCCTGAGGATGCTTTGAGACATGGAGGCCTGCAGTACTGCAGGAGTGACCCGGACGTGGAGCGCTGCCTCAGGTAAATACCATGGGGCCACAGGCCTGGCCAGGGCCTCTCCTTTCTGACCCGCTTCCTAATGAACTCTGAAAAGGTAATACATGCTCACGCATAATAATACGAAGTTGGAAAAGAAGATTCAATGAAAAGTCAGTCTCCCTCTGTTTTGGTGTGCTAAAGCTGCCAAAATGCAATGTACCAAAAATGGATTGGCTTTTTCAATAGGCATTTATTAGGTTGCAAATTTACACTTCTGAGGCCATGAAAATGTCCACATTAAGGCATAAAGCAGTAGATAGCTTCTCTGAGGAAAGGCTGATGGCATCTGGGATTCGTCTGTCACATGGAAAGGCACATGGCTAGAGTCTGCTTGTCCTCTCTCCCGGGCTTAGTTTCTGGTTTCGGTGGCTTTCTCCCAAATGTCTCTAGGCTTCTCTGAGCTCTCCAAAACGTCGCTGCCTTATCCTCTCATAGAGGACTCCAGCCCACCTTGAATGGATGGGATCACATCTCCATGGAAACAGCCTAATCAGAAGGTCCCACCCACAATGAGTCTGCCCTCACAAAACGGGATTAAAAGAACATGACTTTTCTGGGGTAAAAACAGATTCAAACCAACATACCCTCCCACCTCTGATCTCCAGATATACCCCATTTCTACTCTCCAGGAGCAAATGCCACTACCAGTATCTTGTGCATCTTCCCAGAGACATTTTCTGCATTTACAGACACATATGCTAGTTTCTTTCCTTTTTACCACCAGAAGAATCACTCTTTACTGATTGGTCTCACTGTGCTTCACCCCCCATAACAACAGAGATAGTTTCATATCAGCTTACAGATGGCCTCACTCATTCTATCGGTGCTATAGTATTTATGCCATTACCTATAACTCATTAACTTATCTCACCAACTCCCCACTGATGGGCATTTAGGCTGGTTCCAGTCTTTGTTATGAACAATGCTGCACTCAAACCTCTCTCATCTGCCTGTGTGAGCGCGTGTGAGCGGGTGTGAGCGCGTGTGAGCGTGTGTGAGCAGTCCTGCAGGCGGCAACCAAATGGTGCTCAAATCTCCACTCCCACAACTGATGTGTGAGGTCTGTGCCCCCATGCTGTGGCCAACTCAGCATATCAGCCCACTTTTGGATGGATCCCTGCCAGTGTGACAGGTGAAAATTTATGTCACCTTTTAGTTTTTCTATGCATTTCTTTTATTCTGAGTGATGTTGGACATCTCATGTTTAACTTCCCCCAGTCAATTAAAAACAATTTTTCTTATTATAAAAATATTCACTGCACACAATTTGGATAATATTGAATTACATAGAAGAAAAATAGGAAACCCATTCACAATCCTAATCACTATTAACATTTTGATCTACCCCTTGTCTTTTTATATATTTTTTGTGTAATTAAGCATGTATCAGTATACCTAATTTGGGGTTCTGATCTTTTTTCCCTGATTAACATTATTTCATGAGCACTTCCCAAAAAAATGATTCTTAAAAAGTGGCCGCCTAAAATTCCATTGACTGAATACTAATTTCACATACCCAGTCCCTTTTACTGGATTTTTGGGGCAGCTTCCTCTCTGCTGTTTTTCACCAGAGGGCTGGAGGGTGAGGAGGTGACATTCTCGGGTCATCAGTGGAGTTTCGTGAGAAAGTGGGTAGGATGGGGACTGGGGGAGGGGGGATGGAGGGGACAGCAGGAGACAAACCCTCACATAGTTCTCAACACATTCCTGTGTGTCACAGGCAGAAATGGGTGGGATGCTACAGTTTAAATAATAGAAATTGTTTCATTAAAAGAAAGCCTGGGTTGTTTGTTTTGCTTTGTTGTGTTTTGTATGGTATTTCTTTTGGTTTGCTAAAGCTGCTGAAATGCAATATACCAGAAATGGACTAGATTTAACAATGGGGATTTATTATGTTACAAGTTTACAGTTTGAAGGCCAAGAAAATGTCCAAATTGAGGCATCAGAGAAATACTTTTTATGAAGAAAGGCTGCTGGCATCTGGGGCTCCTCTGTCACATAGGGCACATGGCCGGCATCTGCTGGTCCTTTTCTCCTGGGTTTTGTTGCTTTCAGCTCCTGCCTTCAGTGGCTCTCTCAGCTCCTAAGCTTCTCTGGGTGTTTCTCTCTCTCCTGGATTTCTCTTTCTGAGCTTTATGGCTTTTTTCTGTCCTTTAGCCTCTCATAAAGGACTCCAGTAATGGTTTACGATTCAGATTCACCTTGATTAGGACGGGTGGCATCTCCCTCGCATCTCCATGGAAACAACCTAATCAAAAGAACTCACACACAATAGGTCCACACCCACAGGAATGCATCAAAAGAACATGGCCTTTTCTGGGGGCACATGTCAGCTTCAAACCAGCATATATGGTTTTCTTGGCAATTAAAAATAATATGCATGGTTTGGTTTTAAAAAAACACCAACAGAAATATAGGACGTGAAATTCCTTGCTATTCCACTCTTCTAATAAAACCACTGTTGGTACCGTCCTTCAAAAGATAGCTATTCATCCATCCATCCATCCATCCATCCATCCATCCATCCATCCATTTATTCAACATTTAATGCACACCTCCTGTGTGGAAGGCATCATGCCAAGTACTGGTTGTGCTTTAATGAAGGAAACAGAAAAATACCTTCCTGTACACTAACCTATATTGGTGACCTCTTACTCCAGCCCTCGCCCCAGGTGGCTGGACTCTCCAAATTGTCTGAGGAGGATGTGATGAGTAATTGAAGCAGCTTGCTCACACCAGTGACAAAGAGGATTCAGAGCTTCTCCCGGGCTGTGGGGGTTCTATGTACACTGCTTACTTGTAGCACAGGAGTAGCCATGTGGGCTGACAAATTCTTGGCTTTTTTTGCTGGCAATAACCATACAGACTGATTGGTGCTGAGATGTTTCCATACACCCAGTACATTTTTTCTTCTGAACATCATCTCTAGTGCTAATGGTTGAATTGCTGGAATTCACATCGGCACTTTTTGAGTGCTTTCTATCCATTTGGCGAGTATTCATTGGGGTCCCACTGCACAGGCTGTGCCAGACCTGGGGGCTCCTGGACCCTGGGACTCTTACACCACTTTCTGACTTCATAGAACATCATGGAAACTTGAGAGAGCAGAACTAAGAGAATCACACATCCTGCCATCCACTACCGGAGAACTGGCTGGAACCCGAGCAGGAGATCCCCTGGAAGAAAAGTTGGTTAAATATTAGACCAGGATTTATTGTCCAATCAGAGTCCCTTTTTGGTCAAAACAGGAAAGCCCTTAAGTCTTGATTTTTGGAGCAATAAATCTGCCTTGCAGATTGGCACATGTGGAGCCCAGAACATGAGTCCAGCTCTGGGAGAAACCAGGTACCAGGTCTAAAGGAAAGCACAGACCCAGCCCCCTTTCCATGGAACCTGTTCACACTTCCCAGTAAGGTGTGGTCTGGCCAGGTTCTGAGGCCTGTGCATGAAACTGCAGGGAGGCGCTTACCTGAAGAAGGAAGGTAAACGCTTGCCTCTAGCTTTCGGATATTTCTGATTTGTTGCATCATGTAGTCTTCACCTGAGTGAACTGGCTTGTCAAGAGATTGGGTCCCAAAATATCAGCCCTAGGGAATTCCTCAGACATGATCCAGTGCATTCATTTTGTAAATGGTGAACTGAGGCTCAGAGAAGAAGAAGGTTGCCTGGGGCAACCGAGCTTATTAGTATGGCAGCAGGATTACAGACTCCTGGCTTAAGTGCTCCCTAACTTGGCCTCTGAGTCTGAGGGCAGCAGGGAGCCTGGCAAAACCTGCAGGGTGAATTTAGCTTTAACAGTCACATGCAGGACAGGGCTGGTGAAGGTGGTGGTGATAATGATGAAGATGGTGTCAGGCAGTGTTCTAAACCCTTTACAGGTACTAACTCATTCAGCTCTCCCAACCACCCTCTGCAGAAAGTACCGTCACCCATAGGTGGAAAAACAGGTTTGCCAAGACCACACAGCTAAAGATACTTAAGCTGAGATTGAGCCCAGGCAGTCCAAGACTCTTGCTCCTAACCACTCTCCTTCTGCATGAATGCGATTTTGCTATATTTTATACCCGCCATAAAAACTGCTTAAGCAGCTAATAGGTTGTATCAAACGTGAATTCATGAACGTCACCAATGTGGGTGGTAAGCAGGGCTGGGTGATCCTTGCTGGGCCTGCCAGGCAGGGAGGCCTACAGGAAGTGGCTGCCAGCACCTGGCCCTGCCTAGGACACCTGGGGTAACCTGAGCTCTCCTGTCTTCCCACCGCTGTCACCTGAAGCAGTGAGATGCAGCTCATGTTGCAATGTCTGCTGAGGGCAAGGGGCAAGCCTAATGCTGCAGGAGGCCATACAAGTCCTGTCTAGCAGGAATTTGCTTTGGGTCACTTTTACCTTAAAAAAGCTGTTATTATGGGAATGACACATTTCTCCTGAGCGTCAACTTAGTACGTGACTCCTTTCCTGTGTCTCGCCACTTCAGTTCCTGGGGCCAGGGGAAGGGATGAGTTTTCTTGCATCATCCCTGATTTCCCCATTTCACCCTGTCCCTGGCATCCCTTGTGAGTTTGTGGAGGACCCACTGCAGTTTGGGACAGAGGATGGGGCAGGCAGGGCTGAGCCAGTCCCAGAGGCTGAGAGTCAGAGCCTTGGGTCTTCTTCAATCCCTGCTCTTGACCACCTCTTCTGCAACGCTGACCTCTGAGTTACCATGTGACTATTGGAAGTAGCAGGTGGGGCTCAGCACCCACTGTGCTGTCTCCTGCAAGGGAGCTTCTCCCCATCTCTTGGTCCCACCCCAAAGAGCATGGCATGCACCTGCTGTGAGCTTCTCCCCTCTCACTCTGGGTTCCCCAGCTTCTGTCCCTCACCGGCCTTTTGGGATTTGGCCATGTTTGTGTTACACCTGTACTGATTCTCTTAACAGCTTTCAAAAACTTGACCTCACTCTCACAATGTAAAAACATACTTCAAGGAAAAATATCTGAATGAATGGTCTTCATATGCCAGTTATGCTTTTTCTGAAACTTTAAAATAAATATATAAGTATTAAAAAATATTCATCCAGGTAACAACTAAAACCATTTTGTGAGTTACCTGTAGTAGGCTGATTATGTTTTGGGTCACACTGACTTAATGTAAAATAGTTTTTCCAAGGTGTCCCTCTACTCAGCGTGTGGGGGAATGTTGGTATCCACAGTCCCATTTCCACAGGGCAGAGCAATTTTAAGGAATGCTTGTGGCCTCGCCCTCTGACTGTCCCCAAGCTGTCCCTACCCAGGAAGGTGAGAGACTTACCTGACTGGGGAATTGGAGTAAAATTGGCACTTGGTTTCTCCTCTTTCTACCCTGTTGTCAGCTTCCTTGGGTCCAGCCACAGCCTGCCTCTCTCTTGTGTGAGCAGGCGGCAGTCCTTCCCACATCTGGGTAGGAGCAGTCCTACTGCAGACTTACTTTCCCCATGGCTGGGTCCCAAGGTCGCGATTCAATGGAAAAGGAGAAGGAAGCTCCATGTTGGCCTCAGGATGTGGGGACAGAGGTGCAAGCTGCAGTGTCCTGAGTTTGGCCTGAGAAAAACCCAGACCCTGCTGGGTTTCCAGGACCTTTAATACACTCAGATTGAATCCCAGACTCCTTATTCCTGCTTCCCAAGTCTCCTGTCCCACGTTCACCCTGCCTCACTCCCTCTCATGCACCACACTCCAGCCAACAGTCTCTTTCCTGTGCCTTGAGCACTCAGCTCATTCTCACCTCAGGGCCTTTGCATGCGCTGGTCCCCCTCCATGGGAAGTTCTCCCCCTGCATAGCTGGTTCCTCATCATTCAGGCTTCAGCTCAAATATCTCCTCCTCTGACTACCCCCACCCCAATTGTGCTGAGGAGTTTCCCACAGCATTGGGTTGCTGGGTGTTCCAGGAGCTTCACTGCCCTGCTCACTTCCTTTTCATCAGGCCAACACACCATGGCCCGTGCCCAGGACTCTCTCTAAGAGTGGGAGGGAAGTGGAGGACCCCAAGGCAGGTCACCATCCAGGGGCTACTGGGCTGAGCCTGGACAGTTGGGATGAAGTGTTGGTGAAATGCATTCCAGCCATAAGGCTGGAGAAGGAGCTTCTGTTCCCAGCAGTGTCTCCGCACCTCACACATGTGGCCTGTCATTGAGGGGAGGTCACAGCCAGGGCACTGGGATCTTGTTTATTTGAGCTTCCAGTGTGGCCATCTATGGCTTCAGTAGCTTGAGCAGTCTCTAATTTATGGGACTCAACTTCCCCACCCTTCATCAAGGAAGCTGACACTAGTGGGGTTCATGGAAAATGTGAACTAACTCCTACCAGAAGTGGGTGAGTTTTCTTTCTGGACCCTTTATTTATGGCAGGTTTATACACAGGCCCCCCACCCTCCACCACACACACTCACACACTTGATTATTTTAAACAAAAAGGAAACAGGATAGCACGAACGAAATGAACAGTTTCGCCACGGCCTGGTGATTGGTCAGCTCTAGTAAGTGGAACTTGTTCTTGTTGTTATTATCTCCAAAGGGGGCAGGGCTTATATTTAGAATCAGAACAAGACAGAGCCAGGCGTTCATTTCAAATGCATCCCCTTAGGCTCCGTCCCTGTTTCTCCCAGGAATCTGCATTTGGAAGGAGGCAGCCTCAGGCCTAAGTCAGAAGCTCCGCCCTCGTGGTAAAGCACACGGATTCCAATCAGACCTCAGTTTGAATCCCAGCTCTATCACCCACCACCTTTGCAAGGCCCATAACCCCTCTGAGCTCCTGGTTTCCGGGGCCAGGTCCCAGGGAGCCCTAGGGCCATGGTCAGGAAATCCCAAACCTGCAGCCCCTTTAGACTCCTAATCCATTAATCGGGGCATTCGTCTCCTCGGCTGCTTGCAGGCATAACCTTGGCATTGCTGCCCTCCCCACCCCTACCTTGCCTCTCAGGAATCTTTGTCCTTGCCACAAATGGACTTGTGCCCTTTCACCACATTCTCCAAAGGGCCCACGGCCCCAAAGCTAATGCCTGGCTGACCGCATGCACCCCTCTTGCCTTCCCAGGGCCCACCGGAACGACATGGAGACCATCTACCCCTTCCTGTTCCTGGGCTTTGTCTACTGCTTCCTGGGCCCGGACCCCTTTGTCGCCCAGATGCACTTCCTCGTCATCTTCGTGGGCCGCATGGTGCACACCGTGGCCTACCTGGGGAAGCTGCGGGCTCCCACCCGCTCCTTGGCCTACACCCTGGCCCAGCTCCCCTGTGTCTCCATGGCCCTGCAGATCCTCTGGGAAGCAGCCCGCCACCTCTGACCGGCAGCTAACGCCTCCTCGGCCGCAAGAGCACGGCGGCTCGGCTGGACCTGGGGCACTTGAGATTGTGGTTTCCTGGCAACCTGCTGAGCGGGTCGATCCCTGAGGGCCGGTGTGTGTGCACATTTGTGTGTGTCTGTGTGTGTGTGTGCGTGTGTGTGAGTTTTTCAGCTCCTCGGATTCCTGGATGAAGTGGTAGGTTGGAGACATACAGAGAGGGGCTGTCGAGCTTGATAGAGCCTTAAAAACGTCATGCTCTCTTCCTCTGAGGAGTGGGGGGCATGAGGGAGACTCAAGTTCAGCATTCCTAAACCTAATGGTCCTCAGAATCCAGGGTTAAAAATGGAGACTTCTCAGACCCACAGAGACTCTGGCTCAGGCAGTCCAGGATGGGGCCTACAGAGGCCTGGGCATCTGTATTTTTAAAAGGCTCCCCACATGAATCCGAGGGATGGCCAGCCCGGTGCCCTCCAGATGTAGGGCCCAGGACGGGCAGGCTGTCGTGCTGTGATTTCTCTTATGTGGGAGTTTAGTGAGCAATGGGTGGGGTTACCCTCCCTGCTCCCTCCACACTTGCCTCAACCACTGCTCCACATTCCTTTGCTAGGTCCTTCTCAGGTGTGGGTGGGAGGCGGCTTCTTCCAGAAGGTTTAGTTACTCCAGAGGGCTGTCCATCAAGAACAACGGACTCAAATGACCAATGAGCAAAAGGAACTTTCTGGCTCCGTCCATGTCTGTGAGGTTTGGAAGCTGCAAATACTCATGCCTTTGGGGGATCTGTGGGGTTGGAGCATGCGGGGAAGTGTCTCTCCTAGACTCTTGTCTAAGATGAGTGGTAGTTTTTAATCATTAAATCAGCCAACTGCCTCGCAGCCGCTTGGATTGCCTGTTCCTTATGTCTGGCCGATGCTCCAGTTTGCTGGGTATTTTTTGCTGATGCGTACCTGGGGCCAAATTGACAAACACACAAATGCACCCCGATGGGGAATTAAGTGACACAGCAAGCAGGATGTCCCAAGACACCTTCCTGCCTCCTGCAAGGGGAACCCAGAAATGCCTGAATCCTGGACACCCCTCCCTGTGATGCACCCACCTCATGGGTGCTCTTATCAGCTCCAATTTTACAAACGAAGAAACTGAGGCTCCAGAAGGTATGCGACCCTCCCAGAGCCCCTGTTCACTCTGCTAAACTGCGTCCGTCTCCATCCCAGCACTGCCCCATTTTCTCCAGGATCTGGGGAAGTCCTCACCGCTCTACAGTCCCTGAACTTCTGTCCCCTCTGACTGTTGGGACCTGCAGGGCGGGGGCCTCACCAGGGGCTCAGGGGACCCCAGGCCTCACTAGAAATTCAAGTGAGCCCCTGCCGTGGTCACCCTCTCTGCTGGGAGCGGATAATGCTGCCCCCTTGTGGTGACATGAAGCCTCCGTTCATCTCAGCTCACATCTGGAAAGCTGCCCATCTGGAAACAGGAACACGATCATGTATTGAGCACTTACTGTTTGCTAAACAATGGGCTGGGTGCAGCATATGTTTTCTCACTTTATCCTTAAAACAATCTGCTTTTCAGATGAGGAAAGTAAGGTTCAGGAGAGGAGACCTGACCCACAATCTGAGCCAGGAGATGGTAGAGCCAGAGGGAGGAAAAACCCTAGAGCAGAGACCACACAGTTTCAAGGGTGGGTAGACTGCTCAGTCTGGCACACATGGCCCAGTTCTATGTTTTTATATTTTACTTCTGGGGAAAAAAAAGCAGTGAAGGCAAAGTGCCCTGCTCAGGATCTAGCTAGACCCAGACAAGGAGGGGCATCCGATGTTTGTGGTGACCTTGCAAACCTGGAACCCAACCTGGGGCCCCAGGAGAGCCAGCGCCCACCTCCCAGGCATTGCTGAGTTAGCACAGCAAGGCAAGCCAAGTTGGATGGGGAACCACATGACCTATCATGTCAGCTGACCCCACCAGGGTTCACGCAGCAGGACTTGGCCGTCCCCAGAAGACACTTGAGTGCTGAGTGCAAGCTCAGCTTCTGGGCCACCGGTGACATTCTTCCCCTTCCTTCATTCCTTCAAAGGCAGCACACACTCCTTCCAGACCCCACCCAGACTTGGGCCAGTACCCATGAAGACTCAGGGGCTGGCCTCCTCCCTCCTGACCTGGGGGTTGGGACAGTGGCAAGTGCTGGCCTTGATGGCCTGCATCTGGGGGTGGGGAATGCTGAGCGGGAGCCCCGGGGCCCCCAGAGCCACAGCTCAGGGAGGCAGGCCAGGAGGTTTTTTTGGCCTCTTTGGGGCAGTGAATGGGGCTGAGGCTGGGGTCTGCTTCTGGGTACATCTTCTCTCGAGGAATAGTAGGTTGGAATTTGGAGGAACTCTTCAAAATGTTGCCAGTTTGGACTAATGCTGTGGAACCCTTTGTCCCCTCTCCCAATGACACTCATCAAAAGTGGTGGGCTCTCTGCCTGATGAGCTCAAATAACCAATTCCTGAGACATCAAGTTTTCAAAGAAAGAAAGTTTATTGCTAGGTACAAAGCAGGAGATTGGACAGCCTATTGGCCTAAAAATCTGTCTCCCAGAACTGCAGTAATTCTGATAATTTTACAGTATCAAAAGATGGGCAGGTTTTAGGATAATGAGCACAGTCTCTAGATGATGTAATTGGGGGTGATATAATTATTGAGCATGCACTGATTGATTAGAAGCTTAGTCATAGAACATATGTAAGTAAATGGTGGACTTCATATGACAATGGGCATGATTTTTAGTATTATAATGAGGTATAGGTGACCTTAAAGTCTAAGCTACTGTGCATGTCAGGCAGGACCATTTTGATTAGGTCCAGTTTTAGTTATCAAGATAACTTTGGACTTGGGTGGGATAGTTCTGGGCTGACCCAAGGCCCTTTATTAATAAACATTAGGGGCTGTCTTCAGTGATCACAAGACACCAAAGTTGAAAAACTGGATTAAATGGATACTGGTGGGGGTCAGTCACAAAGTTTTTACAGCCACAGGGGCACAAAATAAAGGCTATGCAAGCATAATTAGTGATCAAGGTAGCTGGATAACAGTTCAGAGATTTCAGGTATTTCCCTCTGTCTACCCTAATATACAAAAGCAAAGAAGGATTATCTATATAATGATTTGATAATCATAATCATCCTCTAAATCTTAACTTCTCGGTTACACCAACATATACACCTTATTAGGATGACAGTTAAGATAGGTGATGGCTGATATGCTTCTCAGTCCCCTAACAGCCCCTCGAGGAACCTCTGGGACTCCCTCTCAGCCGCAGGCTGTGAATTCCAGTCAGGCTGGGCCTTGGGAAATCACAGAAGAGGCTAGTGTCAGCTGAGGCTGGTGGGAATCCAGGAGGGCTTCCTGAGAGAGGCATCGTCTGAATAGGAAACTGAAGGTGGATGGACTTTTTAAAAATTATTAATTTTATGTACTCATCAGTAATGGTCAATGTCTCAGTAATGGTCAATGTCAAAGACATGGTAATTATAGAAAAATTCAAAGAAGAAAGTAAAAACCTTTACTCTCACCACATAGAGGCCATCACACTCAGAACTTTCTGGAATCCACGTTTGTGCATGTTGCCATAAGGGCCTGGTTACTGCAATAACCTCCCAACCAGATCCCCGCATCCACCCTAATCCTCCAGGGTCCATTCCCCATCCGGAGCCAGAGGCTCCATCCCTGCTGCATGCAAAGCCCTCTGGTGGCTTCCATCCCACTGGGAGAGAGATAGAGTTCTCACGTGGCCACCAAAGGCCCGCACGATCTTCTCTGTGCCAAACGTCTTCCCCTTTTTTATCATCTGTCTCCCCTTCTAGAAGGTGTGCTCGGGGAGGGCAGGGACTTGGGTCTGTGTTGTTCCTGTGTACCTGTGTCTCCAGGCCCTGGAAGAGTGCCTGGCCCCCAGGGGAGTATCTCTGTAAAACAAATGTGTGTGTGCATACATAGAATAGAAAGATTGAGATTCAGGATGGTTTTTATACAGTATGGAATCCCACAACAAAAAAATATTTATCAAGGGCATCTTAGCACCAGGCCCTGATTTGGCACTGGGGAGATGTCCGTGTGTCAGACATGGGTGGCGTCCATGCATACAGGCTCACAGTCTCCTGGCAACACCCTGGCCTTTTGTCATTGCTTGAGATTTTCCTTTAATAATATATCTGCACTTCCTCCCAGGGCTCTCGATGGTCAATAGCATAAAAGTTAATAGCTCCCCGGCATTCCATCATGTTGAGCACCCTCATCGTTTATTTAATCAACCCTTATTGTTGGAAAATTCATTTTCCAGGTTGCATTAACATAAGTGTTGTTTTCGCGGGCATCTTTGTGCATCAATCTCTGTAATGCATCCATTTCTCTAAGATGTATTTCTAGAAGTAAAATGACTGGCTCAAAAGGCATGCCTGTTTCTGAGGCTTGTTGTGTATATTGCCTAATTATCTTCCAAAAAGATGGTTCCAACCTGGATAGGATTTTAAAGAGTTTTGTCAAGGTTTAGAACCCAAGAAGAGAATTTTACAAGTATGTATATAAAGAATAGAGACCACCCACAATCCCATCTCCCTGAGAAAATTACTGTTAACATTTTGGTTTATGACTTTTCAGATTTTTTTACAATGCATATTTAAAAATTTTTATATATACTTATATATATATGTGTATATATACACACACACACACACATATGCAAAAGAGAGAGGGACTGTGAGGTAGGCAGTGTTTTGTGACCTCTGAGCCCATGCTACGTTCTAATGCTCCCTGGAGATTCTGCTGCATGGCTGCCCACGTGATGAAGTTTGTTCCTCAAGCATCTGTGGCAGCCAAGAAGACTTGGACTAGCTTCACCTTGTAAAGTTTCAATAATGAAAATAAACGGATATTTCCCCCATTTTCCAGATATAAAATTATAATATTGAATTATTCTTTTTTCAAACTACGCACATCTCCCCGGAGATGCTGACCTACCCGCTGACTGTCTAGAAGTTAACATGATTTTTTTAAGTTGACACTTGATTGTAACCTTCTTCGGAATGGATTTTAACTGGCAGACACGAGTTGGGTGGGAAGGACATTGCTGCCTGGGGAATGGGGGGAGGGGGAAGCGCCGTGAGGCGAGGGGACTGAGTTGATGGGATGGTCATGAATCTGGGGTAGGGGACGAGGCGGGCTTGAGGCTGGACAGGGTCATTAGGAATAGACGGTGGAGCCTTGAAGACTAGCCCTGGGAGATTGAACTTTGCTAGGAGGGCCCTGGGAGCCATAGGAGGCTTTAAGCAGGGGAGGGGCATGAGTGAGGCTATGTTTTAGGACAATTAACCTGTCAGCTTGTGCAGAATGGCCTGGAAGGAGATAAGACAGAAGGCTATTACTGTGGCCTAGCAGATAATTTGAACAGCAACCTGAACTCTGCTCTGTGGTGGGCCTGAGGTCTCCTGGGATGGACTGAGGACAGAGGGAGGCAGAGCTCAGGATGGATGTCCAAGCTCTGCCCCCGCCTGTGTTAGTTTTCTATGGCTGTGTGACAAGTGGCCACAAACTCCCTGGCTTAAGACAACACATACTTATTATCTCCCAGTTTCTATAGGTTGGAAGTCTGGTCATGGTTTAGCTGGGTCCTGGGCTGCGTGCTCAACTGGAGAGCTCAGTGTCCTCTCCCAAGCTCACCTAGGTTGTTGGCGGAGTTCAGCTCCTTGCCGTGGTAAGACAGAAGCCCTGAGTTCCTAGAAGCCACCCCTCTGCATAGGCAATTCCCAACCTGGTTGTTTGCTTCTTCAAGGCCAGCAGGAAAGCACCTCTCCTGCTTTGAATCTCTCCTTTCAGGGAGCATCTGGACTCACTTTTAAAGGGTTTGCCTGATGAGGTCAGGCCCATTCAGGATAATCTCCCTTCTGATTAAGTCAAAGTCAAAGTCTGATTAGGGACCTTAATTACATCTGCAAAATCTCTCCACCCTTGTCCTATCATTTAGAAGCAAGCCACCGGTTCTGCTTGTGCTCAAGTGTGGACAGCAGGGGCTGGAGTCACAAACTTAGAATTTTCTGCCCACCACATACCTCTCCTTTGAATTCGCCATTGACTTCAGGGTGCCCATCCTCTCATATCCCAAAGCTCAATCCCTGTCCATTTCTCTTAAGGTGTAAACTAATACATAAGATGTTCTCAAACACTCTCTTGCCAGCAGTTGCAATATAAAATGAATCATGGATGACCACAAAGCTTCAAGACCTGAAAGACTAATGGTGGGATACTAGGCAGAGGGGTAGAGAACTTTGAAGAGGGCCTTGGCAGTCACGCCTCCATTCCCAGGGGTGACCGGCAGACACCACGGACTCAGGTGTCCAAAGCTCATGTTCAGCTCTCTCCTAGGCAAGGGAGACATAAAAGACAGGGATGAAAGGGCACTTTTTACCTTCAGAGAGCCCCTTATGTATTTGAGACCATTAAATGGCCCGCTTGGATTTTATTTTTAGATCATTTTATTTTTATATAAAATTATTAGCGACATTAGAAAAAATATGGAGACTATTGGATTGTGAGCCATCATTAAAGTTAGGTTAGTTACATCTTGGTTTGTATCTTCCCAGATTTTTTATATTGCATGTATAAAATATATGGTAAACATCCTTGTGCACGTCACTTCTTCCCCATTTTGTATTATTTCTTGTAGTAAGGGCTCAGAAATGAAATTACAGCGTTTTCGTGGCTGTTGGTACATTTTACCAGAATCAAGTTCCGGAACGCCTGTGCTGGGTTTTACGCTGTGATCCCTGCTGGTGGTTTGGGGTTTGTTATTTCTTTGTTTTCCAAGAGGAGGTTGGCTCAGGAGCCAGCCGGCAGCCCTGATGATGGCCAGTGGTTCTCAGGATCCCGGCGGGAATCCGGCTCCCCGCCCAACAGCTGCTCCACAGCGCCCTCCAGGGGCGAGCGGCAGAGGTGCGGGAGCTGAGGACGCCATTTTGACTTTGGCCACCAACTGGCACCCCAGAGGAGTGTGGGGCCTGAGGGGCTCATGGGGAAGATCCCCTGAGCCGCGAGTGCCTGGTCCCCCTGGGCAGGGAAACTGTCATTTCACCCCAGGATGGGTGTATTTTGACTTCCTCAAACTCCACCTCTCACTCGGTGCTCTTTGGGGATAAACACAAATGTCCAATTATGAAGACTGTGCCACCACCCCAGGTGGATTCGATTATTTCCTCTCATTTTACAGAGGAAGAAACGGAGGCTCAGGGAAGTGAGTTGCCCATGGCCACAGAGCCAGAAACTGATCTTTATTTCTCAGGTTTTGCAAGAACCAAACTGCCTTTCCATCTCTTTCTCCCTCTCCCTCTCTCTTTGTCTCGCTCAACCCAAGTTCCTTTTTTCTAAGAAAAACTGAAAGCAGACACATGCAATGCCCTCTCCCAAGCCCATTTGGCCAAATGGGCAAAGGCAGGCAGAGAGAGGAGGAGTCCAAACTCCCCCCAGCCTGAGACCAGGCGTCAGGTACCTTGTCCTTGTGCAAAGTTATATCCTGGGATGGGTGCCCAGTGAGCTGCCCACACAACCCTGCAATTAGGGCTACAATAGCGACAGCAGTGTTTGAATATTTTTTCTCTTACAGGGAGGGCTGCCGTGCCCCCTCCTTCCCAGCTTCCCGAAGCAACATGTGTAAACGATTAAGCCCCTTTGTTTGTTTTCTCTAGAGCACTCAGGAGGAAGTGACATTGACATCCCTGTGGTCCAGTGGCAGGGCCAGTGCCTCTGTGGGAATGGGGCCCCTGGCTTTTTCCGAAGCTGGCATTCTTGGGAACCGTCTTCCAGTCCCCCCAGCCTGAGCTCCCCTACCCTGCTACAGGCAGCCGCAGCCTGGTGATTCCTCGTGGCACCCTCCCCTTGAATTGAAAAACAGAGAAGACCTAGAAGGCGGCTGCCTGTGCCTCCATCTGAGGTCTGGAGGGCTGTTGGGGTGCCTGGGCAGGCATGGTCCACTCTCTCACTCAGAAGTTAGGGCTTCTGGGATGAAAGGAGATGGTGCCTCCGGGCCACAGCATGGGAAGGCAAGCTCCATGCCAGGCAGGACCCTGCTCAGGTCAGGACAGCCATCAGCTCTTGACGGGCCAGCATCACCCAGAGCCTTCCACCAGGCTATTCCCAGTCGGGGGGCTCGTTCTGCTGGCCACACCTGTTTGCTTAGCCAAAACCCAGTCCCACAGCTTCCCCCTTCTCCCTCAGCCCATTATCTAATAAGGCACCAACTCCTGCCCTTGCTGCTTCCCAGATATCCCTCGGATCCACCCACTTCTATCTCCATCTGGTCCAGGCTGCTGCCCTCTCCCTCCTGGACATCTGCCCCGGCCCCCGCGTGGGACTCTCGGTCTCCACCCTTAGCGGCCCAGTCCCTGCTCTACATAGAGGCTGGGGGTTGCATCTCTCCACCTAGCATATCTCCGTCAAGGCTCCCCAAGGACGGCCCTCGGGATTTCTAGCCCTGGCCTCACAAGCCCTGCTTGAGCCAGCCCCTGCTTCTCTCCACCTTTGACCTTTGCCAGGAGCTCCACCCCCTGGATCTTCTCCCACCACCCCAAGGAGACAAGCTCTGTCTTGTCCCACATATGCTGTTTCCTTAGCCAGCAACACTGTTCTCTCTCCCCTCTTTGTCTAGAAAACTCTTCATCCTTCTAGGCACACCTCCTCCAGGAAGTCTGCCAGGATGCCTGAGTCTAAGTCTGTGGCCCCCTCTAGTTGCTCCCAGCCCCCTGCACCACCTCCTCATAGTCACGTGATACTGTAATTACCCATCTAGTATTTTGCACTATTTAGATGGTGCAGTCTCAGTGTCTGTTCTCTGCCTGGCAAATGGCCCAGAGGCCAAGCTGGGCAAGAAAACACAGTTCTGACCACCCACCCGTTCCAGGGCACGGGTCTCTCCCTTGGTCTGGCCCAGCCCTCCTAGTCAGGCCGAACTGAGTGAGCTCAGGGCATCAGCAGGATGCCCAGCCCACTTCCACCCCCAGCCTGACTCTGTGCCTCCTCACCCCACCGTCGGTGTCCCAGGCCCTCCTGCTGTCCAGAGTCCCTGCTGCCAGGGGAGAGACCGTCCAATCACCCGAGCACGGCAGACACACAGCGGCTGGGTGGTCGGCCTTTCCCAGGACTGTCTGCACTTCTGAACAGGGCAATTCCTAACCCACAAGAAAGATGTCTTCAGGGTGGCATTTCAGATGGAGCACTGGAGAGGAATATTTAGGGATGTATTGGGAGAAAATGGGAGGGGGCCTCTCTTCACTCGTACCTATAGTTACCATACCTTCTGAAACAAAATTGGGGGCCACCCTCTTGCGAGGATTTTCATGTGGCTTCCATCTGTATGAGGCTATCTAGAAGATGTAGGCTGTGGGTGGGAACCCCAGCATATCTGGGACATTTTGATGCAGTATGGGCAGGGCAGAATATGTGAAAATAGGCCCATCTCATTGACTCCATCAAGGGATGACGGTGCCGTTGGGGTTGGGGGAGTGCTGTCCTCCTTCCTGGGCAATGATGGAGGTTGCTTCTAGCAGAAAGAGTCTGCTAACTTCCCCAGTGGGCAAGCCCATCAGAAGGGGTGGCAGGGGCCAGGCAGAGCGGGCTAGCTTCAGACTACTCCCTCCCCACTCAGCTTTCTGCGACATTATTATCTAGTGACAATACCCTCTTGCAGCACATTTGCTCTCTGTTGCGTTGGGGGCCTTGGGAGAGGAGCCCCTCTGCCCTGTGAGTACCACCAGGATCTCTACTCCTAACCCATTTTCTGGGCCATTTGCCCAGGTCCCTTGCCCAGAGGTGCCCCCTGCTTTTTGTGTAAAAAAAGCAAGGGATATAATTCCAGCATCTGCCTTGGATAGCCTCTGACAAGTTCAGAAATCTATGGTCACCCATCCTGATTTCCAGGGGGACCATAGAAGGAGCCCCCTGCCCAGAGAGAGGAGGGGTCCTGCACCGTGTCACCCAGCAAGGCAGAGGCAGGGCTTGGAGCCTTGGGCTTCCTGCTTTTTCCTGTCTAACACCTGGGTGTCCACTAGGCTTGAGATAGGAGATGGTGACCAGGGAGGGTCTCTGTCACCCCTCTGGTCTTGTCTCCCCTACCCCTGGGGATCAGTAGGGGACTGGAGAATGGGCGTGAGAGCAGCAGGCCCCATGGGACTTCTAGTCTGAGCTGGGCTCTATTTCAGCTGCCAAAACTGCATTGCAAATCTGCCCCCTCACTGCCCCTACCCACCCTCCCACAACCCAATTTTAGGGCTTTAAAAAAATCATTTTATTTCTTAAAGACAAAAGCTTTTTGGTTCTAATACACAAAGTAAATGAGGTCCTTGGCGAGCTCCTCCTCTGTCATCCGGCTCAGTCCCTCCAATGGTCATTTGCAGGTGGCTGTGCACAGAAGGGCTGAGCTGGGCTCCGGGTGCCTCAGCACCTCTCAGGACCAGGAGTCCGGGCTAGAGAGAGGGGCCAGGTCAGCCCAACCAGCCTGTCCCAGATATAAGGGACAGGAGAAGGTCACTTTCCTGGGTGTCTGCCTTCTTCTCCATCGTCAGACAAAGGTGGCGACTGGGTCCTCGTGGGGCTGGCCGTCAGTTCACCGTGGGCACTTGGCTGTGGTGCAGGCTGAACTCCTTGGCCTTGAGACGGAGGCTGGCAATGCTGTTGGCCATGTTGACTCCTGGGGTTGTGGGGCCCGAGCCCCCAGGGCTGTAGGGCGGCACTGTGCTGGGGGTGACAGGGGACACAAGGACACATTGGTGTGCTGACCTCTTCTGGCTATCGGTCCTCAACCCCAGCCTCTGGCCCTTCTGCCTCTCCTCCTTAACTTGCTCTCCTGGGCCTTTACCTGGGGGTGGGTGGTCTGGGGCTGCAGGATTTGGGGAGGAGTCAAGGCACCTTGGGTGGGTGCCAGGACAAGGGAGTCTTCCCTGTTTCTGTGCTGACATTCCTCCCTGCACCTGGGCTTCCTGAGCACCTGCTCACCCTGGCATCTGCCCTGGACCTGGCATATACCTGTAATTAAATGCCACTTCAGCCCTTCTGTTGCCCCAGATGAGGACTGGGAGGGGAGGGTGTGGGCAGCACTAGGACTAAGATTCCATGAGCCGACCCAGCCATCCGCTGCGTCCTTCCCTCCTGTAAGACCACAGCTCCAGTAGTCATTCACACAGATGGAGGGGTGAGGGGCGCCCCCTGGAGTCGAGTGGTACAGCTACCCTGCTCTCTGAGCACCAACTCCCTCTTCCTGCCTGCCTGCCACCTTGGAGTCTTTTGCCAACTTCAACCTGGGCAGAAACTGCCCAGAACTTTGGCTCTGGGTCCCTCACCCCAGTCCATGCCCACAGGAAGGAGAGGCCTTTCCCCGAGCTCTCCTGCTCTCAATTTCTCACCTGAAGAAATGGTGCTAGGGTTTCTGGGACAGCCCCAAAACCTTTCTGCAGGTTTTCAACTTCCTCAGGGTGATGTCTGTACTTCACTCCCCCTCTAGACAGGCCTCACCTTCTCCCCCCTTCACATGTTCATGCACACACACACGCAGTCACGATCCTGTGCATGTGCTCATGTGCACACCCATTTGCTCACACATGCATAACACTTCACACACTCACATGGGCACTTATACACATGTGCACACTCACATTAACACACATACGCATGGGAATGCACACACTCATTGACACACTCACATACATATTTACACACACACACACTCACACACTTGCACATACACTATCTGGTGGACCCTGGGTCCACGTGGCACTTGGACACCATTCACAGCTCTCCTCTGATCCTCAAAGGAGTCTTGCTCCTGAAAGGCCTCATGGGGTCTCCTGGATGCCCCCTCCCAACCTGAAGGGTTCCCACTCTCACCTATAGGGGGACGAGGCTGTCCAGGAGAGATAATCTGGACTCAGGGTGGTGGGCCGGGGAGCCACGGGCTGCTCGATGGCGGCCTCCTGGCTGTAGGACTTGAGGAGCGAGGCAGAGCGGTTGGCCAGCATGGCCCGTTCATTCCGGCGGAATTTGGCACGGCGGTTCTGGAACCAGACCTGGGGGTGGGAGTGGGTGGTGAATGGGGCTCAGTGGGCGGAGGTAGGGGGGGTGTCTCAGGGCTCCAGAGTCAGACCTGTGTGTGTACCTGTTCTGCCACTGACCCTGGCCTGGCCAACTTCCCCTCTCTGAGCCTCAGTTTTTGCATCTCTAAAATGGGGATGATAAATGGTACCTACTGCTTGGTAAGTATGTGTTGAAGAATGAGCTAATGAATTAATCAACGGATGGATAAATGCACACTCAACCACTGTGAGGTTGTAAGAAGAGCGTGCCTCGCTGAATCGGTGAGCACTCAGCTCAGGTTTGGCACAAAGAAAGCACTCAACCCTTCAGGACAATTTTTATTTATCAAAACCTTTCGTGCGGATCACCGGCCTCAGAAGCTCCTTTTGCTAAACACCCCATCTCGGCAACTCCTTATCCCTGGGTGAATGGTGGCTGCACACTCCCCGGGCGGGCGCACGCTCTCACGGGTGGCCCTCGCAGGGGCAGCGCTCACCTGGACGCGCGCCTCGCTGAGGTTGACCCGCCGGGCGAGCTCCTCCCGCACGAAGGCGTCGGGGTAGTGCGTGCGCTCGAACACGCGTTCCAGCGCCTGCAGCTGGCTACTGTTGAAAGTGGTGCGGTTCCGCCGCTGTTTCTTCTTCCGCTTGGCGGCGCTACCGCGCCCTGGGCTGGGGTACTCGCCTGCGGAGAGGGCAGGAGGGTCAGCGGAGCGGCGGGCGGGGCGTCGTTCCTAAACCGTCCCCAGCCCCACCAGGCGGCCTCTGCGCTGCGAGGCGCCTACCCGGTTACAACATAGCCAACGGCTCAGCGACTCAACCACTGGACGCTTTAATTGTGCCTCCCTCTGCATATGGTCGGGCCCGAGGACAGATCAAAGCCCTGTAATCCACTCCATCATGCATTCTTCCGTTCGTTCGTTCATTCATTCATCAACACATATTTATTGAGCACCTACAGTGTGGCAGGTGCAGTGTGAAGCCATGAGGCCCCTGGCAGCCGACCAGGAGCTAAGTGTTGATGGGATTCGAATTCAGCATCCTGAGCACCCACTGTGGGCCAGGGGCTGCACTGGGTGCCGGGAGAGATGACTCAGACCGCTCTTGCCTGGCAGGAGAGGCGGGCACCAGAATAAGACATCCCAGGGCCACGGGGTAAGGGCTATGCCAGGGTGGGGGCCAGGGTGCAGGAGTGTGCTCAGCCCTGGTGGGCAATGGGGGGAGAGTCAGGGGAGTCCACTCAGGCCCGCAGGAGCTTGACCTGGGGTTTGAAGGATGTACGAGAGTTCTCCAGTCAGATCAGAGGGAGGGAGAAAAGTCTCCTCAAGCAGGGGTAATGGCCTAAGCAAGGCACAGGAGAAGATGGGGTGGGAACTACCAGAGAGTGAATCCCAGTGGAGAGGGCATCAAGGGTCCCTGCTGGCCTGCAGTGCAGAATCAGCAGCTTGGACAAGAGTGGTGGCACAATGCTGGGGAGGGCATGGAGTCAATGACTTCTCAGAAACTGTCACCTTCCAGGTCCATTCTGTCTCCCAAGGATCAGGATGGAGGGTGTTCAGCTGCTGTTTCCACATTTAAATCTTATCCAGCGGCAGAACCACTGACCTTTCATCCCCCAGGGCCTAGCTCATTGCCCATGCCTCCAGGGAGTCCTCCCTGATTACTCATCCATATGGAACCCACTCCCTCAATTGCACTCCCCTTCCACTTAGAACCAACACCTCACAGTTCAGCACTACCTGTGTCCCTGCATTTATTATCAAAATATGTATTTTTGGTAACAAAGTAATGTCACTGCTTGTCACAGGAACAGATTCAAACAACACAGAAGGCCATACAGTAAAACAAGCCCTCCCCTCCCCTCAGCCCCAGAGGGGACAACTGCTCACAGGCTGTGGGCCCAGCATGGAGGGTATAGCCCTCCAGCCGCTTTACAAGATCTCTATAAATGTAAACATTATAAGCATGAAATCAGGCTACACAAACTGTGCATTTAAAAATGTCCATTTTTATTTAATAGTATTTTGGACACTTTTCCATGTCAGTACAGACACCAGCCCTCTTTATGGCCTAGACATCCAATTAAAAGAGAATCTAATCTCCTATTGATACACACTTGAACCCATTTTTTAAAAATTAAATTTTGTTTTATCCTTCCCACATTCCTTTTTGCAAATATAAAAAGATACACATACTATTTTCTCCCCCTCTTCTATCAAAAAGTAGCATAGCATGTACAATTCTGAACCTTACTTTCTCCCCACCTAACAATACAGGGGTTTCTCCCTAACAGTGCATGGAAATAATTTGCATTCCTTTTCAAAGCTGCATAGTATACCATTGTGTGACCCTGTGACCATGGTTTATTCAACCCACTGACTGGCATTTAGCATGTTTCCAATCTTTTGCCACAGTGAATAACCTTGTGCAAACACGATTTTTTTGTTTCTGCCAGTACATCCTTGAGATGGATTCTTAGAAATCAAATGTGGGCCACAGAGTAAATGCTAGATGTAGCCAAATCCTCCTCACCCCCATCTGCAGAGGGCTCATTCTGTGTTGCTTTCCCACCAGCAGTATCTGGGAGAGCCTGATGTGCTCATAGTTTGGCCCACAAAGCATGTCAAACTTTCTGGATTTTTGTCCATATTTTTGTTTCCTCAGTTAATACGTTCCCTCTATGCCCCCCATGTTCTTTGCACGGTGCCGGTCATTTGTTTGGTTAACTGCTGTTGAGCATCTAGAACATGCTGGGCCCAGTCACACTCAATCCCTGGCTTCCAGCAGCTACTAGATTAGCAAGGTTTACTGATGCGATAAACCAACTAATTCGATTTAAGGTCAATTGTTCCACAAGACTGGTAAATGATTGTGACCGGGAGGAGAATGGGGAAAGGGTCTCAAGACAGGAATCAGGGAGGGCACCCTGGCAAAAATGACCCCAAAGCTGGATTTAGACCACCTGTCTGAAGACATCTGATTGTCACAACTGGGGTGGGGGGAAGCTACTAGCATCTAATGGGTGGAAGCCAAGGATACTGCTAAATATCTTACAATGCACAGGGCAGCCCCCCGACATTAAAGAATTATCTGGCCCAAAATGTCACTAGTGTGGAGGTTGAGAAACCCTGGTTTAGAGGAATGGTGCGGAGTTTATGTTTAGTATTTTTCCCCATTAGGGAAATACTTGCCAACACATGAGTCAGGTGTGGGGGAGGGGAGGGCAGTGGGGAAGGGACACTGAGTGGCCCCTACAAGCTGGCCTCATGGCCTGGACTGGCTTCACACTTCACTCCTCACCCCTTCCCTCCAAGAAAAGGTGAAGACGGATGAGAATGTCTGTGGTGCCTGTGAATGTCTGTCTGCCAAACCCCCACCCCCATTAGCAGGAAGAAACTTTAAACTGAAACAACAAGGGCTGCGTGCTGAAAACCAGCTGGTGATCAATAACGCGAAAGGAGGGATGGAAGCCTCTGGAATGCCAGCTATCGCAGAGCCGATTTCCAACCCCCTTCAGGTGACGTTGATTGGGCACACACCCAAGGCAGGAGGCATTTCAGCCAAAAAAGGAGAATTTTCCAGGAAGTTTCTCAGCAATTCAAAACTGGGGGTGTTTAAATGAAAACCATTTTGCAGCCTTTGCCCTGGAGAGCGGGTGTCAGAAGAAACAATTCCACTTTTAAACCAGTTAAGCTGTGCAGTGCAGGGAGCCAAGACCTGCACCTAAAGGCATTTACCCCCTAGGCCTCCCCCAGCCAACACCAAGGGGTCTCCAAAGTGGGTCTTGAGTCTGGGCTCTCCTGGGCTCACCCTCAGGGTAGTTATGATGGGACTCACTCCACAACTGTTGGTTTGTGCCACGCCTGGTGCCAAGTGCTCTCCACACGCTTCCACCCACTGAATTCCTGCACCCACCCTGTGCGGCATGTCCTGTTACCCCATTTTACCCTAAGGGAAATGGAAGCTTCGACAGTCTCTTGCCCAAGGTCAAGCAGCTGGGGTTTGAATCCGTGTCTGCGGAAGGCTCAGCCAGCTCAAGCTCTGGTGGATGTCTCCTTCCTCATCCACCTTGCTCCTAGGGACGGGGACATGGGGGGCTGTCACACTCTCAGTGCCAGCTCGCAAAGCCCACGGTCAGGGAGACACTATGGAAGGGAGCTCAAGTCTCACGACATTTCACTGATGCAGAAACGTCCCAGTTTCCAGCCCATCCTGGTGGAAGTGCGCACCTGGGCATCTATTTGTTCTAAAGGAAGATCTCAGAGCTGGGAACTGTGCGGGACAGTGGCTTGCCCAAGGTCACGGTCGAAAGAGCTGGGAGGGGCCCCCAGTCCCAGGCCACGACGTGGCACAGCGTGGCAGTGCAGCTTGTGTTCTTGGACACTTCCTGGATTTGAGAGGGCCCTGGTTTGCTGCTGGTGGTGGAGGGCAGAGCACCTGTCCACGCTTTAGCTCCTGGGACAGTTCACGATCCCTACCAACAGCCCTTCACACCAGGCCACCTGAGCTCCAGCCCCTCTGGCCACATGTCCCACTTGTGCTGTAGACTAAAGCCGTGTATTAACCACAGGCTTTGGTGTCTGTAGACTTGGGTTCACGCTGGTTTTGCCATTGTGTAGCCATGACGAAGGACTGAAGCCCCAGAGCCTCGGTTTCTCCATCTGTAAACAAGGATGGCTTCCACGCCCACCACATAAGGTTGGAGTGCCGGGCTGCGTCGAGCTCAGTGCCAAAGCAATAGTCACTGCTCGACGAACGCAGGGGAAACACAGGTCCGCACTGCCTGCGGCTAACTGAGGCTGAGCGAGGCGGCTGGGGGTAAGGAAGATGCAGGCAGGGTCTCCGAGGCGGCCCAGGATGGGATCCCACAGCTTTTGACTCAGTCGGGAACGCTTGCACTGGCCTTTGCTTCAGATTGTTCATTTGTAACCAAGAGTTCCTGAATCACCCCTGGAGAAATGCACTGTGGTTGGCGTGTATTATTTCTCTGGGGGCTTAAAACATTCAGAAAATGAATCCTCTCCCCTCCCAGGTCCTCTGCATCCAATCCAGTCCTTTTCACAGTACCCCCTTCATTGGGCCAGGGAGGCGCTGGGCCGGTTCAGTCCAACAGGGCTGGGCCCAAACTTTCCTTTTGTTCAATAAGAATTCTGCTTTGCTCTGAGATTTAAAACAAAGCATTAAACTGCTTCCTAACCGGCCATTTACATGCTATCCTGGGGGCCCATCTTGTAAGAGATAAGCAGGTGGGGGAGGCCTACTGATCTCTCTCTCCCTTTAAACCAAAATTACATTGTCCTGGATTACATTACTGCAAAAAAAAAAAGACTGGTGCAGTTTTCTGCCATTAAATTATTTCACACATACTATTTATTAGGCTGACTGTGGGCCAAAGACATTTAAAAACTCTGCTTGCAGCCAAGTGATCAAGTGTTTCTGACTCCCCTCCCCTGCGCCCATGGTTTTTCTTATTCCGTGTAATTTAAGGGTCTAAATAGTCTGGAGGGAATTAACTGCAAATTCTTCCTAAGACAAATAAACCCAGCCTCTTCATTTCTGCCTTTCTCAAGCTGTTGAGAGACACTCTCTGTTTGTTTTTGCTTGAAATAGTCAGTTTGCTTCTGACCTCAGGGCTACGGTGAGGTCCAACCCAAATAAATAACTTTTATTAATTAGCATTTATTTGGACCAAATAAGCAGTCCTGTCCCACTCCCCCCCACCCCCAATGTGATCTCTGCCAACACGTTCGCAAAAATAAACAACAGGTCCCAAGGACCTTGATGTGGATTTAACAAATTAACACGGGGCCATCATCAGAGGGGCCTCGGAGCTGCAGAAATATTTATAGCCAGAAAAGTTTTAGGAAGGAAGTGGAGGTGGGTGGGGGTGGGGAGGCCAGCAAGGCTTCGGCTACCCTCCGACATTTCTTGGTGGAGATCTGGATTCCTTGGAAGGAACCCTGGGAGAAGGGCTCAAACAGGTATTCTAGAAACCGTGTCCTTAGCTGCTGCCCAGGTAGTGTCTGGGAGGACATGAGTGCCTGGCATTTTTCTCCCTGAGGCCATTAGGGGATACTGGAGGGAGAATTTCCCACCTCCTCAGATCAGAAGAGGTGAGAGGTGGGTGGCACAGCCTAGAGGTTAAGGAGGCGGAAGGACTCAGGTTTGGCTCTCAGGTCAGCCCAGGCTCACCAGCAGGGTGGCTGTAAACAAACCCTTTACTCCCAGACTATGGTAGGTTGGATCTGTGTACCTGGGAAAAACATGGTCTTAAACTTAATCCATTCCTGTGGGTGTGAGCCCAGTGTATGTAAGGAGGACCTTTTGATGAGGTTAATTCAGTTAAGGTGTATCCCACCTTACTGGAGTCCTTTATAAGAAGAGTGAAATTCAGACAGAGAGAAAGCCACAGGAAGCAAGAAGCTGAAGACCAATGGAACCCAGAAGAGAAGGGAGAGGCCAAGAGAGGCCGCCATGTGCATTGCCGTGTGACAGAGGAGCCCAGGGCAAAGGATCGCCAGCAGCCAGCCCCAGAACACCAGTTTTTGGGGAGAAAGCATCGCCTTGATTTGGAGTTGATTCAGACTTAGCCTCAAAACCACAAGCCATTAAATTTCCATTGTCTTAAGCCAACCCATTGCATGGTATTTGCTTGGGCAGCCAAGGAAACTAAAACACAGGCTCAGGAAATCCCACCTGAAAAATGGGAGTAACAGAAGCGACCTCGTTTAACCTTTATGACAACTCTACATGGATGGCTCTTAACCTAATTATACAAATGACAAAACTGAAGCACAGTGGGGCTAAGCAAAATGCCCAAAGCACATGACTAGTAACAGTCTGGAGCTAAGATTTGAATCTCCAGTTCAGCACCTGAGTCTGGACACTTAATCACCTCCCCACACTGCTACACGAGCCCACCTTGACCAGGGGAGCCAGTCCCAAGTACCCTCGTGTGGTGGGATCTGAGGGTCTCTCCAGGGGTTACAGGTGTATGGGAACAACCAAGAAGAAGGAATGCTGATGGCAAGAGAAGCATTTCTGGAGCCAGGGCATGTGATGGAGTTCACGGTCACCCAGGCCTGGGCGGGGGTGGGGGTGGGGGGTGGGGCTGCAAGCAGTGTGCAGGCAGGGTGGTCATGAGAAGGTGGGGCTGAGGGTTGTCCAGGCCATGAGCCCCATGAGGACAGGGTTAGGGTATGGCTAGGTCAGCCTGGCACAGAAGAAGAAACATGGTCACTGGAGCCCTCTGGAGAAGGGCTCCCAGGCTTCCAACAGCTTTCCCAGCAGTCCTGCTCCACCTCAGCCAGCATCCCAAGCAAGGGGCCCAAGAGCTCCTTTCACATCCAGCTGAGCCGGCCTTGGCCTCAGCCACTCTTCCACCTGGAACACCAGTTCCTCTGGTGAGGTTTGCACAGGCAGACTTCCCATCACCACCACCCCCCCATCAAAGGCCCTGGCAACACTGAGAGGGGACAGGCAGGGAGGTCTCTGCCTTACCAAGGAGAGCACAGAGGGCCAGGGAGGGGCAGGACCTGCCCAAGGTCACACAGCTAGCTAGAAGCCCCCCTGTGATCCCCAGAGCCCACTTTTCTCACCACACCCCTGCTGGCCCTTTGGTGGGGATGGTGGGCCCTGGGCGAATCTGTCTGTGAAGAAGACAGAGGAATGGAACCTTCTTTCAAGGATCTTTCTGGCTCTATGTGCTAGATGGGATGACCCGGCCACCCCAGAGGGTAGACCCAGGGCTGGAGGACTCAGCGGGTCTCAGGGCTTCCTGGCTGCTGCAGGTTGTCCATATTGTCAAAGTTCCCGGTCTCCGTGGGGTCCGCGCTCACATCTGGGCAATGCCACACCCTCTCTCACTTGTGGGCCCCTGCCCATGCCCTTCATGTGCTTGCAGCCTGTCCTCTCTCCCTCCCTGGTTCATCCTTCAGGTCTCAGAAGGGACACCACCTCCTCCAGGAAGCCATCCCTGACCCCTAGGCTTAAGTTCCCACAGAGCCCTGCCCTTGCCGACACCCCACCCCCATAGCTCTCACTTTCTAGGGTCAGGGTGGGGTCATTTGTCCAGCTCCCATACTGGACATGAGGTCCTTGAGAGCAGAGACTGGAACTTACTGTTTTCCATGTCTCTGGAACCCATTACAGGGCCTGGCACAACATAAGACTCTCCATAAAAACTCACTGATGTTGAAAAAATGAATGAACAAATGAGCAAAGCATTGGAAGGACACGACTTCAGAGCCTGTCCCCCTTGTTTGGGGTGTCTCCAAGGCCAAGGGGTCTAGGTGCCTCCTTTTGGAGCTGTAAAAGCCTGGGCCACTGCTGAGTCACATGAGTTCACATCCATAGGGAGAGAGGAAGGGGCTGGTGGGTGGGGGCAGGGCCCAGCTACTGCCAGCCCCCGCCCCTCTACCCTTCCAAGGACATTTCACCTCATTACTTTTGAACAAAAACCCAGGATACTGACACATCTTTATAGCTACCAGTGTGGAGAAGAACCTCTCAGGAAGGAAAGCCAGGAGGGGGTCTCTGTGAGGAACTGGGAGTTGGAGAGGCCTCGGGGGACCCTATCCATGCCCCAGGGCCATACAGGCCTCAGCGCAGCATGTAAGAATCTGGGGCCAAGGGCCCACCCCAGGCTGAGCCTGCCTTACCCCCACCCTCCCAGCCCCAAGACGAGCGGCCAGTGTGGCTAAAAGGAGGCCTCGGCCCCGCAGTCTGGAGGAGAGGCGGCTCTCCATGTCCTCCAGAAACCGCCGCAGAGCCCCAGGGGCAGCTGTAGTGCATCTCTGTCTCTCTGCGGTCTGCAGCTGTCCCCTGAAATGCACAGAGGGCATGAAGTACTGCAAACACTTCCACAGAGCCACCTGGTCCCCTGAGAGAACCCCTGTGGAGGGATCAGAGCACCAATGGGAGCTGCCCTTCGGAAGGAGCACAGGCGCCTAACTACCTCAGGGCCTTAGCACATGTTCCCTCTGCCTGGAACCTCCTCCTCCACCTGGAACACCGTCCTCCACCTGGAACACCCATATTCCACCTGGAACACCCATATTCCACCTGGAACCTCCTCCTCCACCTGGAGCACTGTCCTCCACCTGGAAGACCCATATTCCACCTGGAACCTCCTCCTCCACCTGGAACCTCCTCTTCCACCTGGAGCACCGTCCTCCATCTGGAACACCCATATTCCACCTGGAGCACCATATTCCACCTGGAGCACCATCCTCCACCTGGAACACTGTCCTCCACCCCCTCACCCTGCTAGTCTGCCTAATGCTTACCTGGCCTTCAGTCTCAGCCTAAACGCCCTGCCTGGAAGAGGCTTTTCCAGCCCCCAGACTAGGACAGGTCTTCTCATTATAGACTCCCTGAACCCCCCTCTCCTGGGCCTCTGTAATTAAGAAATTTTTCTGTTTAGTTTAGCTGCTTCACATCTGTCTCTTCCATTAGCCTCTAAGCTCCAGGAGGGCACGGACTGGGTTTGCCTTGTCACTGCTGAATCCCCAGGATCATGCAACAAGTTTGGTTTCAAAAGCATTTTTGAATGAATGATTGTGTGTAAATAAAGGAATGCCTCATTCCAGGAGGAGATGGGAAGCAGGACTCTGAACTCCCAAAAACAGTATCCTTTATCGGGATTTCCACTTCCAAGGGCCAGACCACAGTTTCTCAGATGCAATAACAAAAGCACAAGCAACCAAAGAAAAAAAGATAAATTAGACCTTATCAAAATCAAAAACTTTTGTGAACACCATCAAGAAAGTGAAAAGATCATGGTGTGGGATATTTCTTGTAAAGTGATAAAAAAGTTTTGAAACTACAGAGAACTGGTGGCTGTACAACACTGTGAATACAATAAATGCCACTGAATTGTACTCTTTAAAATGGTTAATTGTATGTTAAGTGATTTCACCTTCGATTTATTTTAAAATAAAAAGACAAATAAGAGAATGGGAGAAAACATTTGCAAATCATATATTTGATAAGGGACAGTATCTAGAATACATAAAGAAAACTTACAGCAAAATAATAAAAAGACAAATAACCCAATTTAAAAATGGGCAAAGGACCTTCACAGACATTTTTTCAAAGAAAATATACAAATGACTAATAAGGACATGAAAAGATGCTCAACATCATTAGCTACCAGGGAAATGAAAAGCAAAACCAAAGTGAGATACTAGTTCACACCCAATAGTTTGGCTATAATAAAAAAAAA
>PVKY010000936.1:0-37589 GCA_004027775.1 Bradypus variegatus | reverse complement strand
CCTCACAGCGCGGCACCCTCACAGCGGGCACCCTCACAGCGGGCACCCTCACAGCACAGCACCCTCACAGCACAGCACCCTCACAGCACAGCAGACCTGTATTTCCTCCATCCTGGAAGTTCACTGGAGCTTCAAGGGCCCCGAGTTTTTCTGGGTCTCCTTACATAGGCTCAATGTCCACGTTCCTGAAGTCAGCTTGTAGCTTCTTCCCCTCCCCGAGTCGGGGAGGGCAAGTGTGGTTGCCCCTCCTGTCATCTCACTAGCGTTTGAACTCTCAGGCCCGGCCCACCACAGGAAATCCCAAAGGTTCACTACCTGCTTACAACTTTCAGTGGCTCCCATTGCCCAGAGGCTAAAGCCCAAGCCTGGTATTTATGGCCCCGCAGGACCTTCTGTGCCGCCCTCCCCGCCCCTCACACACCACATCCCAGATGCGCGCTGGTCCCCAGGGCGTGTGCGCCGCTCCCTTCTTGCTCCATAGTCCTCTCACGCGAATGTTTACGCTTCCCCCAAACCAGCTCATGGGAACCCCCAGCTCTCCAGGCAGTCTGCTCAGATGCCCCCCTTCCCCCCCATAAATCATCTCCCCCACTGTGCCCACCAGTATTCCAAGGAGAAAGCAGCGCAGTTCAGTGCGACAGAGGAACTGGGAGTCAGGGCCCTGGGTCCCAGTTCTGGTCGGGCTACTAGTGAAGAGGGGAAATGCTGTCTCGGGTGTGGCCACTGCTCCCCTTCGGGCCTCGTTTCCTTGTCTGCCCCGTTAGCTGGGTGGGATGAACGGAAGCGTTTGTGTGAAGGTCACTGCCCCCAGCCCCTGCCTGGAACAGCTGATCCTGGCCACCAATCTGACGAGTAACTGTGATGGTCACTCAGGGTCTTTTCCTCGGTGGAGCCATTTCCCCATCATTGCCCCCAATTAAACCTCTGAAGTCCAGACAACCTTCTCTAAGTGGCCCCTTGGTCATACTTAGTGGAGATCACTCATTACCCACTGCTGTCAGAAGAGTAATTAGCCATTTGACGGGCTTAGGAAAACAGTAGGATACTTAATCCCAGAAGGCAGACTGGCATCTAGGGAAACTTCCAGAGGAAAGCAGCGTTGGCCAGAGCACTCCTGGAGGTCTCCCCTTCTCTCAGGACCCACGTCTACCCATCAGCAAACCCTGCGGCTCAGCCTCCCCTGTGGGGCGCCAACCACCCCCCCTGCCTTTGCCCTCCCGCCCTGCCCTAGCCACTGGTCCCCTCTTGGCTGCTGCAACGGCCTCCTAACCAATCTCGCCACATCTGCGCCTCTCAGCAGCCAGACGGAACCTTCTGGAATGTCAGATCATTTCGCTCCTCTGCTTAAGACCTTCCGGCGGTCCCCATACCATTCGCAGTGAATTCCCCAGTCCTACGATGGCCCCGGAGGCGCTACAGGATCCGGCCCCACTTCCTTTCTGGACTCGTCTCCCACCCCTCCCCACCATCCGCTGCCGGCTCCCCTCAGGGACGCACACGTGTCCTCTCGGCCTGGCAAGCTCCTCCGGAGCCGGTCCCCAGCACCCTCCCTCGCTTCACAGCCTCTTCTCCCAAGGGGCTCTCTCGGCCGTCCCAACACATCCTCTCACCCTGCTGTTTGTCCTTCTTGACTCAGTCAGCAGCAGACACTGTACTATTGACTTACTCTTTGTTCCGTTGCCAGTTCTACAATACAGCTTTCCTCCGCTGCTTTAGGGGACCGCCTGCAGGAATCGCAGCACGGAACAGAGGCGCACAGATGCTACACGGGTAAACGGAGCGGGTTAGAGACAGCCACCGGCGTGCTCCTCCACCGGCCACGATAACCATGTTTCAGAGCCGGAGGGAAATTAAATGCTCGTAGAGACGGGCTCAGCAAGGTCGTAGTTCACATAGACCAAGAGCTCCGGCAGACCTGGGGCTCCCAGAGACGAGGGGCTCCACAGACCCATGTTCTTCCCAGCCCCTTGGATATTTTGATGAAAGCTGTGAATCTTCCCCTTAAAAATGCGCACACTCCCAGAACCTGTGCACTATCTCAGGGGCCCCTAAAGCCTTCGGCTGCCTCTGACACCTTCTGAACCATGAGCCCTCAGACCCAGCCCAAAGCCCCACGCCCCGGCTGAAGAAATCAAAGCTGCATGAAGGGAAGCGGTGACTGCGCCACACGGCAAGGCAGTGGTGAGTGGGAGCCAGTCCACTTTCCCCAGGACGGTGCAGAAATGGAGAGAGAACTCGCAGTGTGCAGAACTGGATTTAAGCCTGGTGGTGACCCTCAGTAATGCCCAGTCTTGAGCAAGTCTCTCAGCGCCTGAGATGCCCCTTCCTGCGGTGCAAAGGAGGCTGGTAACGCCCCCCTCTGTCCTACGGAGGGCAGCCGGGGTCGGCTGCTGTCGCCGCTGTGACCCACTCTCCTCAGCTCACAGTGCCAGCCTGGGCGCTCGCAGGTAACCCAGGGCCGTCTCCAGATGTTCACGTCAGCAGTTGGCAACCGTAATGCATCCACAACCTGAATTCCTTTTTGCCAGGGTCCGGGGATCGGAACAGGGTGTCTGGGGGCCACGGCTCTGCCGAGCACCCCTGCTTGCGGGGGCCCCTGTCCTCCACCCTGCAGCTGAAGGCAGCTCCGCGAAGCATCTGGTCACGCTGCCCTGGCGAGGAAAGCCATCCCACACCTCCCACTGCTCTGAGAAGTGAAATAAATAGATGCAGGCAAAATTTTTAACCCCCCTTAATTTAGCACAAATGGCCACGAGCTCGGTGACTCACAGCTCTGAGGAGTGATCACAGCAGCAGCTACGAAGCCCCGGGCAGCCCCTGGGGCACAAGGGGGCCCGGGGGGGACCAGGCCCTGCCCAGGCCCCACGTGGCTCCCTGGTTCCCCAAAGCCTGCAGCGGTGGCGTCCAGCCCGTGAGTGGGCAGCTCCAGCCAGGCCAGTCCCTTCTCCAGCCTCCCCTCCACCCCCAGAGGGTTTCCCAGGGCGAGCTAAACACATTGGGGAAATGCAAGAGAAAACAGAAATGCAGGTTTTTTCCTGCGTAGCCTCCTTCTCAATGCCCTTACTATGTCAGTGTACACTGTCAGTCTCCAAGAGGGAAGCAGAAATGTAGCATTTCCCAGAACCGTATCATCTTTCTCATCAATTATTTATTTTTAGAGCGGTTGTAGGTTTACAGAAGAGCCACACCGAACACACAGAGCCACTTCACACACCGTTCTCCCTTTTACTGACATTCCGCATTAGTGCGGCACATTTGTTATGACTGTGGAACCAATATGATTTTAATTGTATCATTAACTGAGGTCTGTAACAGTACACACTCTTTGTGTTATACACTCCTATGGCTGTTTTGTTTTGTTTTTTTATTGTGGTAACATATATACAACATAAAATTTTCCATTTTAACCGTTGAATGTATAATTCCGTGATGTTACTTACATTCAGTGTTGTGCCACCGTCACCACCCACATCACCAAAAGTTTCCCATCACCCCAGACCGGAACTTGGCACCAGTGAGCCCTCAACAGCACCCCCCACCCCCAGTTTCTGACTCTGTGCACTCTCGTGTTCCAGTTATTCCATATCGGTGAGACCGTGCACTGCTTGTTCCTTCCTGTAAATCGTACACTCGCAGAGCCCCCCCTCCATGGAGCGTGGGGTGTCTGTGTCATGAACCCCATTTTGGGGAAACAGCGGGTGCGCCACCCAGCCCGGGCAGCCTCGAAGCTCCCCCCATGGGGGAGAAGCCGTGGCTCCGAGGGCTCCGCGTCTGCTCGGGGGACGCGGAAGGAACAACGTGAAGGTTGGGACAGAAGGAGGGCGGTCACAGTGAACAGCAAATCACACCGAAGAGACAGACAGACAGACAGGTCCAGAAGGTTGGCCCCACCTGTTCAGCCCAGTCCTGGGATTCGCCTCACGGGCTTCTCATTGCGTGAAGTCCCCCTTCTCACCCGGCCGTGCTGAGGGTGTCACGCTTGTCGGCGAGCGGCCACACCACTCGACTCCCCTGGAGCCACGAGGCCGGGACAACCGCTCACCAGGTCCCAGCACACCGGGGCGGAGAGGTGCTAGCACACGAAATGGCTAAGGAACAGTTTCCACACCGGCACCAACCACCCACCAGAAGGGGCACATCTGTCCCAGATCCGCCAATCAGCAACACAGAACCTCACACAGAAGCTACAACCGGCAGGCATGAGTTCAAACCCCAGGCCTCACGAATGAGCTGTGTGGCTGTGGTCTTGTCATTTAACTTTTCTGGACTTCAAATTCTTCATCTCAAAATGCGGGTAATAACATCTATTTTACACTGCTATCGTGCACACAGTCTGCATTCAGCAGGGGCTGCCTTTTGTCACCTCACTGCGATTATTATCCCTTCTGCACAGGACCAGGCGGCGGTAATCGGGAGCAGCCTTGTTACTGCGAGTCGGCCGTGCGAGTCTGGACAAGGAGCTACAGATGAGCCGTGGGTGCTGCTGCAGCTCCCAGAGGAGACCCTCAAGGACCGGGTCCGTCGCGTCCGGCAGCACGCCAGCCAGGCCCCCACTCCGAGCCATGCCCCTGCTGAGCCCTCGGTCCATCGCTGGGACAGTTGCAGAGATGACCACTTATGCTATTCCTGGTCTAGCAGGAAAAACAGATGCATAAAGTGGTGTCCACAACCCAGCAGGGTGTGTGCTCCCACGCAAGCATGAGCAGAGTTGAGCTGGCCCAGGGGAAGAAATGTCTCCCCAGGAGAGGTGAACCCAGAAACCAAGGGGCTGAGAAGTCAACAAGGAAGGCTGTGCCAGGCAGCAGCAAAGATGCGTGATCCAAGGGGACGCGAAAAAGCTTGCACCGCCCTCAGCCAGTGAGAAGACGAGCACAAAACAGGTGTGGAGAGCAATGCAAGGAGAAGGTTCAGACAAGAGTTTCCCTGCAGGTCAGGGAGAGGAGGTGAGCGCTGAGAAGGAAAGAACCAGGCACCACTGCAGCATTTGCCAGAGCTGACATGGAGCCAGCCGCGGTTACAGGGCCCGGCCAGCAGCCAACAGCCCCCCTCCTCTGGTCGGCACCAACCGTGGGCCGTCTCGAATCCTCTTGCCACCTGTGAGGCGGTCTGATGAACATCGGCTTGGAAAGGACGATGCTGAAGTCAGACTGCCCGGTCACACATGTTGCACCCACCTGCTCAACCCCAAAGCCCTGGCCTTCATCTGCGAGGTGGGCAGCAAGCACCGAGGCCACCATAAACCATCAGGGAAGAGGGGAGCCGGGCCAGGGAGCAGGAGGGGAGCACAGCAGGTGGAGGTCAGCGCGAGAGGGGTCCCGGGGCCCCCTGCAGCTGGGGTTCTGGGTGGCCCTGTTTGCCCTCCGTGGGAGGTGCCCTGTGGACTGGCTGAAGGCACCCTGAGAGGGCCGCGTGTCTGCCGCAGGAGACCCTGGGGGCCACACATGAGGAGGAACGAGTTCCTGACCCGCAGGTGAGCATAACGGACGACAATGCCCTGGCACCTGAGTCACACCTGACAGGTGGGTGGTGTGAGGGCCACTGGGCCACACGGACAAGCAGACGGACGGATGCAACGTGGCTCCTCGTGAGAGGTCACAGCTGTTTGTGTCAGGGACTTGCCAGTCAGTTCATCTAATTCTCTCACCGCAGGGCACAGCCATCTGGCTTCATGTGGGAGAAACTGAGTTTCAGAGACGCGGGCATCTTCCCGAGGCCTCACTCAACACGGGACTGCACCTGCCACCCAGCCGGTCACCCCCACTCGGCCTCCGGCGCCCACTCGCACACCCCTGCTGCGGGGAGGCCGTCCCAGCTCCCGTGGGCACACAAGCCTCTCCCCGTTGGCATCCCAGAGCACCTACTGCTCCCGCCTGTCCTGGCTAGACACGGAGCTACCGGAGCAGCAGCTGGCTCCACCCTTCTTGCTCCCCAGGGCCCAGCATCTCCTTACCTGGTGTCCCCCTGCTGAACGAACACTTCTGAACAAAAGGGAGAGTGGAGGGCACAGCCACAGGGCTCAGCCATACCCAGAGCGCTCGCACAGCTCCCCAACATTTTCAAGAATGACTCTACCCAAGAGGCTCTGATTTCAACAGGAGTCAAAGCCTTCGGGAGAAGGAAAGGAGCCCTTCAGGACCTAGTGCTGGCAGTGGGCTCTTTCCAACTAATTTTATCCATGGAAAATATCTGCTGAGGTCATTTAAATGGTTCATTCCGAGGTTTTCCTCTGTGACCCACAAGAGCACGTGTCCCCAGGAGGAGAGGAGGCGTTTCTAGGGCATCTCCAGGCTCCAGGCACCACGAGCTGAGCACTGGCAGACACCACACCACTGGATTCCCACATCCACTCCAAACCACTGACTCCAGATCCCCAGGGCTGGAGCCCACAGCTTTCCCAGAGCCCCCGGCCGATTCCAGCACATGGGAACCACACCCGGGGTCCCCCGGCCAGCAGGTGCTAGAACAAAGCACCAAGGAAGAGGGACCAGGCTTTCTAGTGGTGTTTCTAAAGGAGGCGAAAGCATTTGAAAGTTCTGCTTTACATATTCCAGATTTTCCTAAGGATAACATTCCAGTGGAAGCAAACACAGCACATGGAATCACCTCAGTGTTGGGAAGCAAAGGACATTAACAGCCCATAAGAACAAGAAGCAACAGGTGTCAGAAGGAGCAACTGCGGCCAAGAAAACGTTCCCCTTTCACATGATAATTAGATCGGCAATCGGGAACATCTCACACACGTACATAGTGGTTCAAGCAAAGGATGGATAAAATCTTTCTCAATGCGCTAAAGCAGTGGTTGGATAACTTGCCTCAGGTAACATTATTGGAAGAACAACTAGCTAACTGACATTCCTAAGGAATGGAGAAATCAGCCTGCAGGGAGGCGTCAAATGTCACCACTGGCTTTATTCTGGCTTGTTCCCTCTTAAAATGCATTTATGGCTTGTGGTCAAGATGGTATAGCAAGTTCATACTTTGATTCACCCCCTCTGACCCAATCCATCTGTATAAAAGAAAACACAAATGGCACAGCTGGGCTCACAAACGCGGTAAGTGTGGTCCCAAGTAAGTCTGACCGAGGACAGAGCAGAACATCGAGCATGAGTGGAGGTGCCGTGTCCAGAGCGGACGTGGCTGGGTGAGCAGCTGCAGGAGAGCTGGAGGCAACAATGGAGCCAGGTGTGCCTGGGGGTTCCCACTGTCTGGGGAACAGGACTTAGGAACTGCCGTGGATGTTCTGCTGGGGCTGGGGCTGCAGCGGGAGGGAGGACAGCGAGGACCTCAGCACGGGAAGGAGATGAGCGGCCTCTGCCTCTGAGCCTGCCCTGGATCTCCCATCTCACCCTGTCTGGAGGCAGAGCTCGGCCAGTACCCTGCCATCGGGAACAAGAGAACAAACAGCAAATAACATATGCACTCAAAAGGAACCCACAAGGAAAACTTCCCAAATTTGCGAAGAAATCTGATGTGAGAAAAGCAGCAAACAAAACAAACCTTTGGGATATGGATTCACAGCAAATCATTCTATCGAACAGCCTGACAGAGACTCTTAAATATGATCTGGAAGCTTCGAGACATAGATCAAGGAATACCTTACATTAAAAAATCATGAAACAGAAAGATGCTGTCATCCCTCTCAAACTCCACGCCTGCCGCCCCGTCCTCCACACTGGCCTAGGGCTCCTTACGGGCAGCTCCCAGCTTGGGGCACAAACCCCCAGAGCCCAGCCTGCACCTGTAGCCCCCCACCTGCCTGGCCCAGGACCCAGCAGTCGTGAGCCACCCACCGCCCTCGGATCCCAGCCCCTTCCCCTTTCCGTGCATTTGCTTTAAATGAACCGTCCTCAATTCCCACATGAAACCTCCTAACCTCCACCCCAGGACCACAGAAGACACCAGCCCCTGGCCCCTCTCAGCCCGTTCTCCTCTCTGGGGCCTCTTCTCACACCTCGTGTCCTAGTTTCCCTTTGTGCTACACCTGCCTGCCACCCAGACCCACGTTTAACTAATTAATTTGGAACAGTAGCAAAAAGTAAACAATGAAACAATAACCAGTAGCTAGGGAAAAGAACAAATTAAAAATCTCAGAAATGAAAAACACAGCCATGGAAAATTTTTAAAATATGTATCAGTAGGTAAATAAAAATCTAGCAAGAAATAGTAAAAGAGAGAATTAATGAAGTGGAAGATAGTAAAGAAGAATTCAACCAGCACAGTGAGTCATAAAGTATGAACTACAAGAGCAGTTAGAAGATGTATCAGTTAGGATTCTCTAGGGAAACAGAACCACCAAGATTTATCTGTAAATATAAGATTTTATAAAAGTGTCTCATGCAACCATAGGGATGCATAAGTCCAAATTCTGTAGGGCAGTATGCACGAGTGCAAATTCTGTAGGGCAGCCAGCAAACCGGCAACTCTGATGAAGGTGTTCAGTGAACTCCTCAGGAGATGCTGGCTAGCCAAAGAAGTGAAGGTCCTTTCTCCCCCTTAAAAGACTTCAAATGATTGGATTAAATCCAGCTGATTAAATTGTTTCAATGCAGACGACACACCCTTTATTGATGGCATCAGTCACAGGTGTAGTCAATTGACTGACGGTTTAGTAAACCAGCCTTCTGGTTTATTAACCAGCCACAAGTATCCTCACAGTAACAGTCAGGCCAGTGGTTGTTTGACCAGACACCTGGGTACCATGACCTGGCCAAGCTGATTCACGAACCAAAGGGTCACAGAAGACATGAAAGATACAGTAAGAGGCTACAATTTGTGTTTAACAAGTATTCCAGATAATAAAATTAAGGAAATTACAGAGAAGTTTTGAAGAGATAATGTGTGATAATTTTCCAAAATTGATAAAAGGCACAAGTGTTGAATGAAAGTAGACTCTGAGAACTGAGAAGCATAAATAAAAATAAATCTAAAATAAAAATAAACACACACATACTAGTGAAGCCACAGAACATAAAAGGCAAAGGTAAAATGTTAAATTCTCACAGAAGATTTATATATTTTAAATATTGAGAGAAAACTAGTGTCACCTAGAATTTTACATGCAGCTAAACTACCACTCAAGAAAAAGAAAGTGCAAAAGAAATATATTTTTGTATGTATTTTCAAATACACAAAGAGAAAAGGAATTTATCTCCCACAGACCCTCACTAAAAGTACTATCAACTGATGTAACCAGCAAGAAGAAAAGTGTAGCCAGATGGAAGCTGTGGAATACAAAGAAAAAGCAACTAAGTATAAACATGGATACAAGAGGTTGAAATTTTTAATTATTAAATTTTTGACTAAAAAATAATAAATACTTTAGATCTTCCTTTAAACAAAAGCAAATGCTCTGGATAAGAGTAATAAGAGAGGCACGTATGCAATGGCTGTTGAAGCAAATTCAGAAATAGTAAATAACATTGAATTGTATTAGACAATGATCACTATATGGGTTTGTTTCTTTAAAAATAAAGGGAGCCACTAAAATAATAAAAATGGGATCTTTAGCCATAGAACCTGCTGAGGAAAAACAGAAGCATGGATGGGAAATTTTTGTTTCAATTCAACAAAAATCAGGAAAATATGTAAAATCAGCATGTTGAATTACAGGATCAGGATTTGAAAGAACCTTACACAGGTCTAAAACTAATGAGATGACATTTGAGACAGACATATTAAGGTTCAAAAAGTCAATTATGTAACCTCTGGATGGTGAAACCTTAGCTATCAGCAGTTAACATGAAAACACTGGAAAACAGGAGGAGATATAAGAGCTCCAGAACAGGGAAGAACAGAGGCCACTGTCCTCTGCTCGACAAAACGTTAAGAAGGACACTGACAAACTGGAGCCTTCCCAAGAGTGCAAGTGAAATGTTAACCAAAATTCTTGAAAGAACTGGATGTACTCAGCCTGGAGAAGAAAAGACTTGTCAGGACAAAAACTCTGCCTGCAGATTTGGGAAGGAAAGTGGTCACGTTAAAAACATACACATATTGGACTGATGCAGGGAAACACCGAGGGTCCAGCGAGGATCATGGCTGGCATCACAAAGGGGGCGGTTTCGGTTCAAACAAAGATGCGGCAACAACAGGTAAAGCCGCTCGGCCCCACAGGCTCCTGCTGAGCCTCTCCTCTAACCCAGTCTGATGCTAGGAAAACAAAGAAATAGGAGAAAGGGAAAACCCCACCACACAACTAACACGTGCAGCGGCATTAGGGCCTTGACAGTTGAGTGTAAATGACGATGGGTGCCAGGAGGAAGCTGAGATTCCTGTGGTCTCAGGAGGACTCACAAAGGGACGTGGGGATCGGGTCTTGAAGGACCATTTGGAGCTCACTGGGCAAAAGGGTTAGGGAGCATCACGGAAAGGGGCAGAGGCAGGAGGGGCCTTTGGGTGGTTACAGTTGTTCTCCTCAGCCCTGGCTGTGGATTACTGGGGGAGCTCGGAAGAAAACTGAGATGCCTGGGCCCAAGCCCGTAGATTCTGATGGATTCTGCATTATTTGGGAACTCTGAGAACCAGTTCTGATTTCCAGAACTAAGAGCTACTGCAAGGCTCGCTCGGAAGCTGGAGAAGAGGGTAGCTCGGCCTTAGTGCAGGATTAGATAGAAGACCAGCCAGCATGGCCTCTTCCATTGGCAGCATTCCAGGACCCCATTCTCCATCAAGTCTTCTTTCACCAGGAAGTTTGCAAAGACTTGGGATCCTGGAGAGGAGTCCCTGTCCTGCCCACCCCCCCTCCAACCCACCCCTAAGAAGAGCAGCTAGCACTGGGATCAGGTGGAAAGTGGCCCGCATTCGAGACGGTCCGTGCAGGAGAATCGACGCTCCGACCCATCAGGCTTGGCAGGGGCGTCCACGCCAGGAGAACTGGCTCCCGTCAAAGTCAGGGTCATCCTGCGAGAACACTCCAGAGAGGAGGAAGGCAGCGTTTCCAGTGGAGAAGCAGAGTCTTGGGAAGCAGGAGTGCTGGGATTACGTTCCACCACTTACCAGCCGTAAGATCTCAGGCCTGTTCATTATCCTCTCAACCTTCCCCCGGTGTACACCGAGGTCAGTAATTCACTCACAAAGCTCTGGTGAGGACTAGATGAGACAAAACGGACGACACCCAGCTGGGGCCTGGCATAAAGCAAGCACACATAAAACACAGCAACAACAGCAAACCTGGGCTTACAACACGGAAAACACTTCAGATCATCCACAGACTGGGAATAACTCCTATGTTTGTGAAAGATGATGCAAGCTGGCAGCTCAGACACCATGTTCCGCATGTAAGACTGACTGTTCTTTCCCTTCCACGTGCCTGTGACCCACTGGGCATTTCTAATCGGATAAAAACTAGAAACTTGATCCCATCTTGCTTCACTGCTAACTGCAAAGTGTCTATCAAATGGCTATTAATAAACTCAATTTCTGCCAAGGTCAACTCAGCTAAAGGTAACAGCCAGCTGAGTCCCCTTTTCCTTCATTCTGAACTCTTTGAAATTCATATCACTTTGTCCTTAGATAGGGGAATTCAGACAAGAACTTCAACTAAAATCTCACTGTTGGCTGAAAACAGTTTTCATATTCATTCCTTTTCCACGTCCACAGTTTGGCGAATCTTCCGAATGGGGGAGAAGTGGCAGTGTCCCTGCCTGAGCGAGACCCCCTCTGGGTCTCCGCACGACCACTCCCTCAAGAGGGGATTTCTGGGTCACCAGGGCCCAGATGATGCCGTGAGCTGCTCACAGATGATTTCCATGAAGGGCTGCACTTTTGTGGGGAGAACAAAGAGCCTGCAGGGTCCGAGGATAGAACATGGTGGCCACTGCCTTACGGAAAGTTTGAGGGTACATACCCCGTCGGAAGTCTGGAGACAACATGTTACTCCGTGTTGCTCCTAGAAGATTTCAGCCTGAAATCTGAGCTGGTTTCAAGCCATCTGCTTGGAGCCCCAGGGTGACCGTGGAGAGACGGGTGGCTGTTGGCACGGAGATGGCACCATGATGTGGCAAAGAGAAAGCTCACCGTCCTTGCATTTTCTGGAATTGCTCCACTTTTATCCCGTTTGTACAGAAGGCCCTGCAGGCATTTTCATTCACAACAAGGGGCCCAGTGGGGAGTGCAGGTTTTGCAAATCATGGATCAGGCCCAACTCCCTGGGCCCCAGCTAGTACGCAAGCCCCCTCTGGGCAGAAGTGACAAAAGGACCCTCTCTGGATCGACCCATTTCAAAAAGGTGCCCTCCCTCTTAACCATCCAGCCAACCAGGTACCAGAGCCCAGCAGCTTGGAGTGCCCCCGGCCAGCCCCCAACGGCCCCCTGCACAGTCCACACACTGTAGAACCCTAGCAGCAGCCCTGCTGCACCCTCACTTCACAGGAAGTGCCCATCAGAAGCCCACCCCGCGTCTCAGGCCACCTCCTACTTGCGGCCGTCTCCGCATGGGCAGCCTACACTCGCTCTCGGGCGCAGGCACAAGTTACAGGGAAGACGCTGGTCTCCGAATTGCAGCGGCTGTTCAAAGCCACACGGGGGCAAAGGGGACACGAGCCCAGCCCGGAGCTCAGCCTCCCCCAGTAACAACAGCTCTTCCGAGCTCAAGTTCCGCGGCTCCCAGCCGTCCCCGCGGAGGAGATTTCACACCCCCGCCTGCCCCTGGTCCCGCTAGGGATCCCCCAGTGAGGAGCAACCGGCTCGCGTTCCCAGGCGGTCGGCGAGAGCCCTGCCAGTTGTGTCTAAATGGAATAAAAATTAGATACTTTTATTCCAAACTTTGTTTGATTATATACTTCATCAAACCCAAAACAGACTTCAAGAAGCTGAGAAAACATGAGGAGAATTTTTTAAAAACAGATCCGGAGCCGTGAAACGGAGCAGGGTTTGGAAGGGTGGGAGAGGGTAGAGAGAACCACACCCGCGATCTAGATGCGGGCTGCGGCGTGACGCTGTAACTGAGACCCGTCCCCGCAGCCACAGCAGCCCCGCCGCAGACACGCACTCGGCTGCACACCGTGGGCACGTGTGCGACGGGCCCTGGCACAGCCCGCGGCCGCGGGGACGGGAGCTGAGGGAGGGCATTGCCCAGTCACGCACGGGGTGGGGGGCGCCGTGTGCCAAGGCCATGCAGCCCACTCCTGCACCCGCCCCCCACACCGCCCCACACACAGCACAGCGCACCCCGTACCCGGCGCCCGCACCCCCAGCTGTGGGCCTTGAGCAGCTCGTCCACCCCCGCCTGCCCCGCGAGCTCCATCTCTCCGTGCGCCCGTCCCAGCCTTCTGGTCTCCGCCGCCATCTCACGGTGAGCAGCGCAGGCCTGACCCTCCGCTCCGGGTGCGCCCCCAGCCCAGGCAGAGCTTTCCCAGGGGTCGTGCACAGCCGCACGGCACACACAGCACCCTCCCTTCTGAAAGCGGGATCCGCAGGGTGTGGGTTCGTAATGAAGACCAGAGCAGGCGACAAAGCTCACCCCCATCGTTTCATCGTTCAGCGGTTCCTCCAGTGAGCGCCGGGCACCTGCTGTGTGCCAGGGAGCAGCTCTGGAATCACTAACAACAGGCAGTGGGTGTGCCAAGCCCCCAAACCGAGCGTGTGGCGAGAGCGGCGGCCTCCCTCCCAGGGGCTCACGGCAGCAGGCACAGAGGCGGCTGTGTGGGGCCTCGGAGGCCCAGCAGACTTCAGCAGGTGGCCGGCCCACCCAGCGGCCCAGGTGGAAACCAAAGAAGGATGCAGGGTTGGATAAGCAGAGAATGAGGACGGGTAGGAGGGGTGAGGGACAGAAAACATCTGCAAGAGAAACAAGGCCACAGGTATTGCAAATCCCGATGCAAACGGAGGTTGACAGCGGTGCCTGAATTTACACACATTCCTGGATGGAGGGACGGGAAATCTTAGCTGTGCCAGCAACATGCCTGGGAAATCCCCTCCCTCTGACGGACTCACCTTCCCCACGTGTAAAACGAGGGGCTGCACCTGACCTGCGGTTCTCCGTCTTTCGGGAACCAGAGCTACATTTCCAGCCTGGACGTCGCCCCTGAACTCCACCCCCAACACCCCCTGCCTCCTCAGCCCCCTCGCAGGGGAGCACACCCAGGCCCCACCGCTGCTCCCCACCCGGCCACACTGGGCCAAACCCTGTGGGCCGAGCTCCACGGCTTCCGTCACGCAGCCAACATCTCGGCATCACCCTCGGCTCCGCTTTCTCGGCCACCGTCACATCCCGTCAGCGCCGTCCGTCAGCCAAGAGATGCCCGCAGCAGACCTGTCTGCCTGCCCACTGCTGCCTCCTGCCCCAGCCACTGGCGCCCCTCATGGCACGTCACCCACTCGCTCCCGGCTGCCGTCCAGCGCGGCCCGACCGGCCCTTCCAATGCGCCCCGAGGCAGGGCCCACCCACCGCCCCCCGTGACCTCCGCCCGCTCAGCGCCAAGGCCAGAGTCCTCACCATGGCCGACCCGCTGCCCGTGCGCAGCGCCCGCCCCCGCTGCCCTCGGCCCCTGTCTCTGTCCTTGCTTCCACTCAGCTCTGCGCTGTCCGCCCGCCTCGGCACTTTCTCGCCGGCTGCGCCCTCACTCGAAAAGCTCTTCTGCCCCCTGAGCGGGCTCACTCCCTGTCGTGGATCAGCACTGTGTACCCCAAAAACATGTTCTTAGGCTTGCCCCCTTCCTGTGGGGTGGGCCCAGTGTCGGTGGGACCTTCCAGTGAGGCTGCTTCAGCTACGCGGGGCCCGGCCCAGTCAGCACGGGTCTCACTCTTATTTCTGGAGCCTTCATGAGAGAATGAAATTCAGACAGAAAAAAAGCCACCGAGGGAGCGGCCAGAAGCTGAAGATCTTGGAACCTGGGAGGGGAGAGGCCAGAAGAGGCCGCCATGTGCCCAGGGAACTAAAGCCGTCCGTCAGCTCCTTCCAGTCTCTGCACAGACGTCACCTCCTCCGTGAGGCCCTCCCTGACCTCCACCTCTAAAGCTGCACGACCCGCTGTCCTCCTACCCTGTCTCCTTCCCTCTTATCTTTCCCTGAAGGCTCCCTCCCTCTCCAGCTGACGTACATTTTACTTACTTATTTGTTTATTCTCTCCTCCCCATCACTGAAATGTAAGACCCCGGAGAGCAGAGAGGCCTATTTTATTCATAGCTCTATCTCCAGGGCATATAGTAAAAGCCTACTATTTACTACTTGAATAAATAAAGGAATGAAAAACTGAGTAAAATGAATGAATAAATGAAAACCTTTTGTTATTTTTGTTTGGAGAACATGGGTGGTAAATGACACAGGGCTGTTAACTTTTTATCTTAAAAAGAAAGAAAAGCCACAGAATGGGAGAGCTTATCAGCAAAGCATGTATCTGATAAAGGTTTAATAACCAGAATATATAAAGAAATCCTTCAACTTGACATCCAAAAGACAAACAACCCAATTTTTAAAATGGGCAAACCTGAATGGACATTTCTCCAAAAGAGAAATAAGTGAAATAAGTGAAAAGAAAATATAAGTGGCTAATAACCATGTAGAAAGATGCTCAACATCACGTGTCACTAGGGAAAAACCAATCAAAGCTACCCCTGCACACCCCCCAGAACGGCTAGTATTAAAAAGCGGGAAGAAACAAGTGTTGGCAAGGACGCGGAGAAACAGGAACACGCGCTCGCTGCTGGTGGGAGTGTAGCGCGGTGAACCGCGGCGGAAGGGAGTTCGGCGAATCCTCAGAGTCAAACAGAGAATCTCCTAAGACCTGACAATCCCACTTCTCGGTGTGTACCCGGAAGAACTGAAAGCAGGGGCTCAGGCAGCTGTACGCAGACCGACGATCACCGCAGCTTTACTCACAATCACCGAAGGAAGGAAACAACCCAAGTGTCCGGCTACAGATGAAAAGACAGACCGACGAGGTAGACGCTAACGCGCTGCAGTGTCATTCACCGTAAGAATGAGGTTCTGACACATGCGACAACATGGATGGACCTTGGAGACATCACGCTGAGGGAAATGTCAGGCGCAGAGGGACAAATATGCCTGCTTACGTGAAACATCTAGAAGAGGCAAATTCAGAGACAGACGTCAACTGGACATTCCCAGGGTCTTGGAGCGGAGGAAGGGGTTTCACTAACAGCTGCAGGGGCTCTGCCTGGAGGGGAAACTTTGGGACACAGATAAAGGTGACGGCATCCAACACTGAGTGTAACTGATGTTGTTGAATTGCACAAATGGTTTAAAAGGCCAATGTTAAGTTTCATATATTTTACCAAAAAAGGAAGAAAGGAGGCAGGGATGGAGGGGAGAGCCATCTATTATTCTGATCTTTCTTTAAAGGAACTTCAACCTCCCCAAGCAGGGGTCCGCTCTCGGGGTGCAGAGTCAACACTTTCCCACGGGAGCGCCGCGGGCCAAGGGCACCAACGTCGTCTGCTCCTGTCCGGTCGCCAGTGAGGACCGTGCACCCACACCCACCCTCTCCAGGACAGCCCCCCGGCTCCGACCCTACGAGGGAAGAGGGCAGGTGGCCCCAGGTCCAGAGATGCGTCTGTGAGGTCCGAGCCTTCATGCTGGGGACAGGGAGGTGCTGACCACGGCCACTCGGACCAGCTTCACGGCTCACCTCTGATTTCACTCACTTTTCTCCACCTCCTCCTAACAGTTTTTCACATAGCCGATAGAAAAATAACACAGATAAGACATTACAGACCTTTGTCATAAGCTCCTAAGGCAGGTTTATATGCCCAGTTTAGAAGCGAAGCACAGAGGCTCAGAGCCACCTCTGTCCAGGTCAGTGGCTCGGAGCAGAGCAGGGAGTCCGGAAGGGCACTGCGATGGCAAAGCCTGGGCTCCTTTCCTTGTGCAGTAAGGCCGGAACATCAGATCCAGGCAGCGTGGGGACGGGAGGTCACGGTGCCAAGCCCAGCGCGGCTGCAAACAGCCTCTCGGGGCAGCCCTGCCCTGTGCCCCGTCCTCTGACAGCACAGGAGTTGGTGAGAGCCAGGGGAGGGAGTAGACCTTTTCCGTTCCAGATCCGAAGCCGCCACCCCATCCTTCTTCCCTCCCTCCCTCCTTCCTTTTCCTTCTTTCGTAGCCCCCCATTCCCACCCTAAGCTTCAGCTCCAGGCCCACCAGACGTCCTGAGCTGCCATCCTCAAATCTGGCCACACACAGCTCCTGCCTCTCGAATCCAGCAGAACTCAATACCTGCACCTCACCGTTTGGGGCACACCAGCCCAGCCCATTCTCTGCCACACGATTTGGCATTTTGAAATATCAGAACACAAAATCATGCATGCTGCATCTCATGTGCTACACATTAGTTCACATGTTCCTTGCCTCGCTCTTATGCACACTCAAGACTGTGTTCTGTGGCCCCGGGGCCTGGTTGCACAGTGGACGGAGACCGGTAAATGCACTTGCAAAGTACTTTTAGTCACAGGACTCTCTGGAATCCCACAAAAGTCTGGGAAGCTGCCTCCCGGAAAAGCAACCTTTTCTGAGACCTGATTTAGGGTTTGTCTAAGTTATAAGGTAATGGTCACTTGCAGGGCTGGGCTTCGACTATTCCAGACCCTTCTGAGAGGGTCTATTCCAGACCCTGGAATACTCCAGACCCTGGAATACTCTGGAATATTCCCACTGGCTATTCCAGACTCTTGTGAGAGGGAAGGGGGCTCGGTACCAGCAGAAAGATGGGTCCCAGGCTGACCCGGGCCGTGGAGACCTGTGCTCCCCAACAGGGTCTGCGTGGGTGTCTGGACGAAGGAGCTGGGGGACCCCAAGATAGAAAGGCCTCCGCTGCCCTCGGGCTGCCACGGGGTGACGGGAGAAAGGAGGCCGCGAGGGTGGGGAGCTGGGCGGGGGGAGCTCACGTGGGCCTGGAGTGGTCACCTGCAGGCCTATCTCAGAAAGGGAAAACGCTGGCTCAGGAGAGACGGCTCCTACAAGTCACTGGCCTGAGGACAGGCTCCCGCCTCAATCACCACCTGGAACTGCACGGAGACGGCGGCCACCAAACTGGGCCCCAAACCGGGGGGCTGCGGTCAGCTGAGGAGACGGAGCTGCAATTGTCTCTCTGTGTGAGATGGAGGATGTGTTCTGGCAACAGCTCAGTGTGAGGAGATAAAGCAGGACCGACATAACGACAAGGAACGCTGCACCGGGCTGGCCCAGGTGCTCGGCAGTCATCACTGACCCTGCCCTGTTCGTCCCAGTTTCCTGTCACTGACGAGACCCCCCTTGGACCCCTGGCTATAGCGACAGAGCTCAGCCTCCCAGGGGAGCGCCAGGCCCCCACAGCGCTGAGTCTGATCCAGACCCGAGGGAAGGAGCAAGGGGCCCAGAGCTGTTTCCCACGGAGGCCCCGTGGTGGCGTCCACAGCTTCCCCCTCTGCCCCCCGCCCCTGGGGCCGTGGCCTCCCGAGAGCTCTCCCTGGAGCAGGTGGCAGACCAGCACAGGCTCTGCGGAGACACGGGCCCCTTCCCAAGTGCCTCCACACCCCACCCCTCCATCCGGCACGCAGGGGTCCCTGGAGAAAGACGCCTTCTGCTGGAGCAGATCAGACCACAAGCAAGGCCCTGGGAAACGGAGCCTGCGGGGGCCGGGGGTGGTGGGAGGGGCTGGGGCCCTGCGCAGGCAGCGCCCTGGAGACCCACTAAGGCGAGCGGCTTCCTCTGAAAATCAGCCTGGAGGGGCCAGTGCCCAGCCAAGACGCCTGGGGGGAGACTAAACGCATAATCCTCAGCCACCGGAGACACCGGGACCCAGATTGGCGACTTTCTCTAATTCCGGTGGCCCAAGTCTGAGCGGATTTGATTCCTCTCCACCATTGTATTTACAGCCCCCACCATCACCTTTCTTAAGTCTGGTGTTTCCATAGCAGCTACCGTTCATCGAGTACGTGGGACTATCGTATTAGCAGGTGACACAGGCCCTTTCACAGGTGAGAAATGCAAGGCTCCCAGAAACCGAACTTGTAAAGGCCTCTGGGCCCTGCAGCCCACCTTCACGGGGCCTCTCGTATGTGGCCCCGTGGCCACCTTCTTGTTTCGAGGCCAAGGCCAATGCCACGCTGCAGCCTCGCCAAGAGCAAAGGAAACCCCACGTGTCCTGGGCTTGCTCTGATGCCCCCTCCACGGGTCTCAGGGACCAAACCCGCAGCCCGAGCTCTAGGGGACGGGCTGCACTGTCCTCCCCAGCGTCTGCTCAGCTGCTCTGTCACCCAGACGGCTGTCCGCCCTCCCGTTCTGCTGACGGGAATCTACTCCTCTCCCAAAGACCATCTGAGATGCCAGCTATGCAGACGCCGTCCCCAGCCCTGCCGGCCCCCCCACTCCCATTCGGCCGTGACCCCTGCGCAGACAGTTCTTCCCCATCCCTGCGCTCACCCAGGGCTCAGAAAACGCTGATGGTTCCGAGACCAAGCCTGGGAGGCTCCGGGAGTGACTGTGGCCAGTGCCGCAGGCAGATGGTGCCAACTCAGCAGGTGCCTCCAAGGGCTCACCCAGTGCCAGCTGCCCTTTCCCAGGTGGAACGAAAACAGCCCACAGCGCCTGCGCCACTTCCATGCTTCCCAGAAGCCATCCAGCCCGGCCTGGACTCCTGGCCAAGACAGCTGCCACTCCTGCCTCTGCGGCCTGCACGGCCGGTCTCCTGCAGCCATCTCCCCACCTCCTCTGTGCTGCACCGTCAGTCCTTCTGGGCCCCTGCTTCAGTTTCCTGATTTGGGATTCAGTCCCCCTGCTTTGCTAAAACCCCAGTCAGCCCCTGGCAGCTGGAAGGAGGCTCTCACTGGAGCTGCCAGGAGGTGCCCGGTGTCCCCCTTGACCCAGCAGGTCAGAGTCTTCCCACCTGAGCCCAGCCCAGGCCCCCACACCAGGGGCTTACATGTGAGGGGCAGCCGCAGCCCCCAGGGCAGCGTCCAGAGCCCCTGCAGCCTGCCCTGCCACAGGAGGAAGGCACAGGTACACACGCAGCCCTCTGGGACGGCCAGGGGCCTGCGGCGGATCTGAGCCTGGGTCCTGGGGGCCAGGAGTCCGGTCCCATCTCAGATCCCCTGGGGATACTGGGCAGTCCCAGCGTCATGGCCTGGGCTGCAAAGACAGGGCCACGGTGAGAGGGTGCCTCTTGGTCACCAGGACCCGGGGGCTTGCTTTCCAGAAGGGGTGCAGTTCTCTATCAGCACAGAAGACCTCCCAGGGATGGAGACAAAGCAGACATTTTAATCCCCAGCTAACCAGACAAACAAAAACAGAGTGCAGATGTCATCACTCTGGACGGCCCCCGCTGACATAGGGGCTGCAGCTGGGGAGGGTTGGTGGTGAGCCCAAGGGAACGCTTCTGGAAGCATCCAGCCGGCCCCGGAAACACCTGCCCCAAGGCCAAGCAGCAGGTGGTGGGAGGGGACAGAGCCCAGACCCCCCTTTCTCCCACCCCCTCTCTGCGCCAGGGGCACCACGGGCACAGCAGAGTCTGCTGCCCTGAGGACGGACGCTCCTGTGACCGGAGGCCGGGACGCGGGGCCCACAGGCAATGCAGAGGACGAGCGGGTCACTGGGTGGATCCCGGTGCAGCCTCGGGGCAGAGCCCACAGTCGCCTCGCTGCCGCGGGAGCCCCTTGCCCTCGTGGGAAGGACAGCAAGGCCCTGAGCTCCCACTGCCACCGAGGGCTAGCTGAGCACCCTCCAGGCCTGCTCTGGAGACTCCAGGGAAAATAACAGACGTAAAGGAAGCCCCGGCATCCCAGCGAGCTCCCAGGGGAGCCGCGCAGTCGGGTCACCAGCCCTGCAGCTGCGGAGCCGGCGCCGGTTCAAGGCCGAAATTCCCGGGTCCTCGGCTGCGGCCGGCAGGACGCCCTGAATCCCTCAGGGCCCGCGTGGACGATGAAGCAATCATCACTCATTTTCCATCAAAAGCTAAAGAACAAAGAGCCTTTCCAGACGAAGTTATGAACCCCCACGGGAGGCGCCCCTGCGGAGCCAGCTGTGCCCTCGCTGATGGGAGCAATGAGTCCCTCCCGGCGGCTGTGCGGTGCAGACCCTGCCCCACCTTGGGGCGCGTGACCCGGTCCCCCGGCACCAGGCGGCCCTTACCCAGGACCAGGCCGAATCCGGGGCCGGTTTCCAGGCGGCGCACAGGGGCGGTCGCGCTCTTCCATGGCGCCCTGCGGAGGCCGCGGCACACAGGGGCCGGCGAGGGGCTGCTGACTCCCCGGCGCAGGAGCCGGGAGGCTGCGCGGACCGGACGCTGGAGCCGGGGCAGGCGGCGCCTCCCTTTACGGTCGCCTCGGGGGCCCTGGCCAAGTCACACGGCCAGAGAAGTGCGGGGTGTTGGACTGCAAATCCTCTCCCACCTGGGGGCTGGCGAACGCGCAAGAAGCCACCTCCAGGCAGGCGCCGGGACGTTCCCGGAAGGGGCAGCGCGGTCAGCAGGGGCCGCTTCCAAAAGCTGAGAGAGGGGGAAGCCGGGGGAGGGGGGCACAGCCCTGCAGGGCGACAGGGCATCCCGACCCCGCCCGGCACGCGGTCCAGTGGGAGCCCCTCCCGCCCTCGCCACCGCGGCGTCCAGAACCTTCTCCCACCCGACAGAGCCGCACCCACTATGTGTGACCCCTCCCCGGGCCTGGGGACCTCTGCTCTGCTCCCTGCCTGTGGACATGGCACCACGCAAGCCGTCCCTCCGGGCACCCACCTCTCCCAGGCTCATCCGGGATCAGAATGCCACGACCGAGTGGTGGCCTCCGCGTGGTGGCCTCTGTGTGGTGTCCGCTGAGTGGTGGCCTCTGCGTGGTGGCTGCTGCGTGGTGGCCTCTGCGTGGTGGCCTCTGCATGGTGTCCGCTGCGTGGTGTCCGCTGAGTGGTGGCCTCTGGCCTCTGCGTGGTAGCTGCTGAGTAGTGGCCTCTGCGTGGTGGCCTCTGTGTGGTGTCCGCTGAGTGGTGGCCTCTGGCCTCTGCGTGGTAGCTGCTGAGTAGTGGCCTCTGCGTGGTGGCCTCTGCGTGGTGTCCGCTGCGTGGTGTCCGCTGAGTGGTGGCCTCTGGCCTCTGCGTGGTAGCTGCTGAGTAGTGGCCTCTGCGTGGTGGCCTCTGCGTGGTGGCTGCCGCATACCAGACCTGAGGCACCTCCGCTGGCTGCATGGACGTCCGTCGCATGGGGCCCGGCCACGCCCTGCTCCCAGCCCTCTGGGGTCTAACCGGGGCGGGGCACAGCTAGACCTCGCGCAGCGGCCTCACGTCCAGTTGCCCCGGTGGCACAGCGGCGCTCCGCACGCTCCCCTCTGCCGGCGCCTTCCTGCCATTTCAACGCTCTTAGCTCCGGAACGTCCCCTGGTCCTCGCTGCCCTCCCGTGGTACCTCCCAGCTCCCCCAGGCGAGCTTGGCCGGAGGCCATGGAGCCCCTCGGTTCTGTCCCCTTCTTGCCTCAAGCTCCTCCTGGTCGCTGTCCCCAGGGGATGGCACCGCCCACAAGTTCACCCAGGGCTGCTGCAAGAACGCAATGTGGGGGCGCAGGCCCGGGCCCGGCTCGCCCTTTAACAAAACAGGTGCAATGGCCTTGCTCCGCGGGTCCCAGTGCCTGAGGCTTCCCCAGGGCGTCCAGCAAGGGTCTCCGTGGCACGGACCCCCAGGCCACTCGCCCACAATCCCAGCCGGGAAAGCACCGAGCAGGCCTCAGAGCCCACGAGCCCTCGGGGGCAGCTCCCATGCTCTGAAAGCCCCCCAAATTCCCTGAAACCTAAGGGAGAAAGTCATCGCCCTGTAAGACGCTTCTGCTGAGCGGCGTCACCACCACCTAGTTCCTGTGAAGATTACTTTAAGAACCTCATGGCCGAGGAGTCGTCGATGTGAGTAACTAGACCCGGTCATGTCTAGGGCGAGCCCAGAAATCCGCTGGGAGCACAGCGCACACACAGGCAGCAGGCGCCGGGCAGACAAGCGGCCAGGAGTCGCTGCGTGGGTGGGGGCCCGGCGGTGGGGCCGTGGAGGGGACGGGGCCTGGGCGTGGGCTGCAGACTCCGTGCCAAGCCCAGGGCGATGCTGCATCTCACCCGGTGGGCGGCAGGCCTGGGAAGGTCTGCAGGAGCCCGGGAGAGCGGGCACTGGGCTGCCAGGCCCGGCCGCTGGTGGAAGGGGCGTGGGCACGCGGAGCGAGGTGCTCACCCGTCTCGGGCTCGTCCCGACTCTGCCCCTCAGAAGCCGTCATGACTTGGGGCAAGTCACTCCACCACCAGAGCCGTAGCTTCCTCCTAGGGGAAAAATGTGGGTAAAACCAGAACCTCTCCCGCCCTGGGCGGTGGTGGGAGGAGGTGAGCCACGCAGGCAGGATGCCCAGCAAATGTCAGCAGCCACCAAGCCTCGCGGCAGCTGTGAGGAAGGCGTCGACAGCCCCTCGCTGCGGCTAAGGAAACGGCCTGCGCGTTGTTCTGGACAACCGCCAGCGGCGGGCTCGCGGCGTCCTTTCCCGAGGGCTCCGTCACTGCCCAGCGACCGTGGCCGGGGCCAGGCCGAGAGCCCCTGCACATTTCCCCTGTGAGAACCGGCCGTCGTGAATCCTCGGGGCTGGCACCAGAGCCCGGGAGTCGCTACGAGCCCCCCACCCCACCCCACCCCAAGTACTTTGTGTTTTCCATCTGTAAACCTCAGCTTCGGGGAGAGCCCTTCTCCTCCTCTCTTCCTTTTCTAGTTCTTCCATTTCCAAGGTGCAGGGCAAACCCAGCTTCCTCCAGGCCCTCCCTGCTCTCCACACATGGAGCAACTTCTCTCCCTGTGAGCTCAGGGGAAAGGGTGAGCGGCAGAGCTCCTTCCATGTGCCCCGTGCTTTTCCTACACACACCACCTCTGATTCTCACAAGATCCAACAAAGCTGGTTGTCGACTCCCAGCAGAGAGGGAGGTTCAGTGGGCCTGGGGGGGGGCTCAGCGGGGCACAGGGAGGCTCAGGGGGGACTCAGGGGGACACAGGGGAGCTTGGGGGTTTCAGGGGGACTCGGGCCTCAGGGAGCACAGGGACACTCAGGGGGCACAGGGGCACTCGGTGGGGCTCAGGGGGGCACAGGGGCCTCACTGTTCAGGATGAGGCGGGGTGAGAGCAGCCCTCACCACCAGCCCCGTATTCAACCCTTAGCGAGTGCCCTGGGGAGGGGCTCACCGTCCCAAGCACCTCACAGGTTCTGGGGGGCAGGGCCCAGATCTGACGCACCCTCAGAAGTGCTGAGCACACAGAGCCACAGCGCATACTGGTGGACACCTTCGTCTGCAAGCAGAAGTAGCAAAAGCTGCCTGTCCTGTGAGCTTCCTGAGCGGACGATGGGAGAGAAGCAGCGTTTGTTCCATCACTGTGCTCTGAGGCTTGTGGGTCTGGGCCTTGGGAGACACATGAGGCAAACACAGCACCAGGAGCCAGGCAATAAGGCAGCGGGTGACGGTGGCTTCCAGAATGTTCTGGTGCAGGCTTTAGGTTGAACGTGAATCTGAACGTGCACTACGGGAAAGCAGCTGACTTGTGAATCAGTAACATCTTACCCCAGCTGATCAGGCCATTCCAATGTCAGTGCATCTGAACGACTCCCACACCCACCCAGGGTGACACGCATGTGTGCACACACTTACGGCTCGGGTACCTGAGGAAGGATAAGCGAAGGCAACGTGTAAAGGATACGAGAACGGTTGGAGGGAACCAACCAGAGGTGGTGACGCTCCCCAGGGCCAGTGCCACCCGGGTCCCAGGGAGGGAGGGGGCAGGGGACAGAGCCCGGGTATGGCAGCCAGAACTCGGCCGCTGTGGATGTCCACCGCCTTCTCGCGGGGACCTGGGGGGATGTTGCCTGCCAGCCCCAATCCCAGAGCCTGAGGGATGTCACGTGACAGCCCTAATCCCAGAGCCCGTAGGGACGTTATGTCGTATGGCAAAGGGGAATTAACATTGCAGAGAGAAAAAAGACTGCTAGACAGCTGACCTTAAATAAGGGAGATTATCCTGGATTATCCTGAACAATAATCCGGGCATTTTCCCCAGGCCCTCTTTCCGACAAGGGCCTGCCCCTTGGTGCCTGGCATTGCTCCCTCGCATCTCAGCCTCTGCCCTCTGTTTGCCCAGGTGTGTCCACTGTCAGCCGAGGGTCCTTAATAGGGCAACAGGGACACGGAATGAAACCAGAGACAGCAGTGCCCAGGGCTCTGAGGACAGAGGGTGGGAGCCAAGGCATGTGGGGGCCCTTCAGAAACCGGAACAGCGGGAAACGGGCTCTCCCCCAGAGCCTCCAGAAAGGAAGGCATCCGCCAACCCCCCAGTGTTGACCCAGTAAGCATGAAGTTGGATCTGCCCTGCAGAGCGGAGCTGCTTTGAGGCACTGAATTTGCGGTAAGCTGTTACAGCAGCAGCACAAGACGAGCACACCAAAGAGCCGTGGAGGACAGGACCATGGCAGCCAAGGAGTCAGCCAGCCCCGGGCTTCCGGCAGGAAGGGCTTCAGAGGAGGGGGCAGGCTCGCTCTCCCCGCTTGCCCGTCCCCCGCCAGGGCCCTCCACCAGCTGCGCCGCACACAGCAAATGGAGGGGGGAAGAGAGGGTTCCAGCAAGGCAGGAGGAGGACGCCATGCCCCTCCGTCCCTCCCCCTCTTTCTCTTGCATGCACTCAAGCACACACACCCACACACACAAGCAAACACACACGCACGCACACATGCACACACAAGCACACACACCCAGGCATACACATGCACACACACCCATGCATACACATGCACACACACACACATGCACATGCACACACCCATGCACACACATGCACACACACATGCACACCCACACACGCGTACACATGCACACACACAGGTGCACACGTGCAACAGCTGCTGTTCCCCTTCTCTTGAGTTAGAAAATCCCACCATGGCTCAATTCTGGAGTGAGCAGAAAAGGGAATTTCTCTTTCTTTTTCAAGGGTTCTAGAAGCAAATCGTTCCTCCAGGACATTTGTTGGCATCCGGAACAAAACCTGCTCGGAGATGGAGGCCAGCTGGATGGAATCTTGCAGGCAGCCAGGCAGAAGTTCAGGAAGCTGGACACTCGGCGCACACAGATCCCAGACCCCAGCCTCAGGGCCGCTCGGCCTGGCCGGGAAACCCAGACTGCCTGGAACAGCGTCTCCCCATCCCTCCCCACGGCCCCATCTGGTAGAGCCCTAGGGCACCAAGCTGTTCCACATCACCATAAACAGTTAAAAACAGAGCAGTCTGACATGCGGTCTGTGGTTAACTAGGAAAGCCAAGGTTTTGATTCTAAAGTAGATGACCGGCAATCTCAAGAATCAGAGTCTTCCAATTCAGGCTGAAATTAATCTTAAAAGTGGCCATTTATTTTTATTCAGAGGCAAAATTAAGTTCTGGTGGCCACAAAGGAGCAAGCTCTAGGCCCAGAGCACCCACCATGGATGGAGAGTTTCCACGGAGAAGGTCTCAGCCTAGGGTGCCCGTGAGTGTGGCTACAAAGCACAGGGGTCCTCTGCTCTGTCCCCGGGGGGAAGTCGGGACTCGCCAGTCCCTGCGTGAGCCCCACCTGCTCCAGTTGGCGGCACTGCCTCTGCCCATCCTCGGCCCCCACCCACACAGGATGCTCACCGAGGCAGCGAGCCCTCTCCCACCTCTGATTCTGCCTGGAAATCGGGCCCACCCCTCAAGGGTGCCATGAATGAGAACCAGAAGGGGCCCTGCGGCCTTGCGACCCCCTCGTCCTGAAGCAACAGGGCAGGGCTTCGGTCCTAATCATCCCATCTGCGTGGGGCTCTGGCCCAACGAGTAAGAAAAATAGATATGACCACTGTCCCTTTCAGAAGAACAAACGGAGGCTCAGAGGGCTGGGATGACTTGCCCGAGACACAATCAGCAAGTGGGGGGCCAAGCCCTTTCTATGGTGCCAGCCTAGGACTTGGAAGGCTGAGTTCTTGGAGAATTCTTCCAAAAGAAGCAAGAAACCTGCCTTTCCCAATCCTGTCAGCTGTACTGAGCCACATGAATCCATTAAAACGTTTTTTAACTTTTATTTTAAAAGGTACTGGTTCTTTGCATAAAAGAAAATTTTATTAAAACTTCTATGTATGAAATCCTTAAACTAGACAGAAACATTTCACAAGCATTTTAGTCTCATACTTTCTAAAACAGTAAACATTGATGGATATAACCCACATAAAAGTTATTTGGAGTCTTCAATAATTTCCACGAGTGTAAAAGTGTCCTAACACAAAAGATGACACTCTTAGAAATTAAAAGATTTTTAAAAGTTTTTTTAAATAGCTGTAATAAACTTGTTACATGTTACATTACATGTTAAAATAAAGATATTTTCATTTAAAACACCCATGTTTTCCAACTTAAAAAAACTGCAAGGAGAAATGCATTGTTTTACATTTTTTTTAATCTCATTAATTTCTGGCTTAATTGAAGACAACTGAATTCTTATATCTACTTCTGTATTCAATGTGTTGTATTACTTGGTTGAAATACATAAAGGAAATCCAACCTCACATAGATATATATTGGAAAAGAGAAGAGTATTTTAACAGCCTTTCAGATAATTGTGAATATTCTTCTTTGATATTACACCATCATTGACAGGTGGTAATTTCTTAAGGCTGTTACACTGTAGAAATGGAAACTTTACCAATGACACGTTCATAATCAGGTATATTAAAATCCATCAATCTATCTTGAATTTTCAATGGATCTTTAAACCATGCACAATTTGGTAAAATCATGCATGGGTTATTTGTAAAATATTGGTTCACTGAATTATACAGTTCTTCTGACTGTTGACCATTTCATTCTAAATTTTTCAAAAATTACATTCTTGATTATAACCACTGATATCATTAGAGAAGTCTTTGGGTATTGGAAAGCCGTCACATTCATGGGAACAGATACAATGTTCTAAAATCCTGAATGCTGAAAATTCAAATGTTATCAATTCATTTACTAGAATACTTTCACTTTTATTACTGAAGTTCCGTGCCAACTTCATTCATTTTTGAGAAAACATAGTTTATCAGTCATTCTTTCAAGTAAAAAGAGAAAGCAGACGGGAGGGCAAACACTGCTTATGCTGAATTCTGAAATAGTCTCTCAAGCAGAACCTCGAAGGTGGGCCTGGATCCCCCCCACCCCCCAGCCCCACTCCACCCCCGGCGTGGCCCTCCCTCTCCGCCAAACGGGCTGGGGACACGGCCAAAGCAGAAACGGGGGGGACAGACAGCAGGATGCTGGCAGAGAGGAATATTTACTTGCCTCAAATTTTACACCAAATGCTGACTTTCATCTGAAAAGAATAGTAGAAACTGTAGCAGTTCAAAATTATTCTGATGATTTAACCGAAACAAGAACTGCATGCGTCAGCTGCCACCTTACTGCTCTACAGTTACATAAACTCTTTGTTTTATGGCCTTGATTTTTTTTAGTTTCCTTCAGGAAAGAAATTAATTGGGCAGTATCCAGCTTTTGGAATAAGACCTTTAAAATAACATTTTAAAAGGAATAGGTGCAAACAATTAAAATTACAAATTCTGACAAAGAAAATCCTCTTCAGGTGTGTGGTTGTTCATAACCAGGCACCCCAATGAAATACCCATCAGACATAAGGCTTTGGCTCAATTTACTTCCCCAGTTCGATACTCTTATTGGTGGGTAGGAGAACCAGCTACCCAGTTTGTGAGGCCCAAGCTAAATGAAAGCACAGGGCACCTTGTTCAAAATTAAAAAGAATTTCAAGACAATAGGAGGATATTAAACCAAAAGTGGGCCCTTTACACGTGGGCTTTGCATGATGACAAGGGCACACACTTGTGAAAACAGCACTGGTGGTTACTGGTTCCTGTAACTCTGGTGAAACTATTCCATAAAGTTACCATGTTGACGTTTCCAGCTGCTTTCCAGCTTAAAGCTTTTCAACGGAGAAGCCCCAAACAGGTTGCCCACCGGGATCACCCACCACGCACTACCGAGGCCGCCATCCCCCAAGGGCCTGCGGCTCCCCCAGGGGTGGGCCCGACCCACCCCCGCGGCTCGCAGCCACCCAGAAAGGGGGGCATAACTGGCTTGGTTTGCAGGAAGTGTGGGGAGACTTGAACCCCAGGCCAACCCCAAAAGCCCATCGAGGAGCGGGACTCTGGTGTCACCACGGCCACCCCGCGACTCCATCCCGACGCCCCGGGACTCTGGGGCAGGAGGGTGGGGACGCCAAGGGGGAGGTGTGGGGCCTCCTTGGCTTCTAACTGCATCTCCTGTTACCTTCCCGAGCCGCACCCCATCTTCACGGCCAGCACCCCATCTTCATGCCCCCGGCAGCCCTGGCCATGGCTCCTGTCCAGGGGCCTTTTGCTGCCCCCCCTCTGCCCGCTTGGCTTCGAGTGCAGCTCTAGCCTCACCCCTCCATCCCTCTCCTCTCCTGGGCTCTCAGCCCCCAGTGTGGGTTCTCTGGAGCCTCCCCACTGCCTTTTCTGGAGCAATGGGAGCAGAAGGGCCAGATGCCAACTCCAGGCTGAGAGGGCTCCTGACACCACTGGGGCCTCCTCACACCTCACGTCCTGTTACGGAGCTCAGGGGCTGCCAGCTGCAAGAGGGGCACGTCTGGTTTCCTAGTTCCACTTGTGCAGGGCATCCTCCTTATGTGCTATCTGAAATTCCCTAGAACACTGAGAAATGGGAAGGAGCAAGAAGCAGCTCAAATACTAATTTTAGTTTACATACACAAATGAAACAGATACTGAGGAAAGGTCTGGAATGAAGCACTTGAAAGTGGAAACAGGGGTGAACTTCAGGGTAGGGATGTGTCTGTTATTTACATTCCCAGCATCCGAACACATAAAGCCTGGCATTCAGCGACACTCAGAAAATATCTGGCCAAAGACCTGTGACACCTATTTTTTTTAATTTCATGATAGAAGACTGTATAATCTTTAAATAACAAAAAATAGATGTTAGGTTCCCCTTGCGTTAGTCCCCGGCAGTAGGGTTACAGGGGCAGGGGTGCACCCCACCTCTGGGCTCCCTTCCTCACCAGACCCTTAACCGTGAGTGTGCACGGCCCACCCAGACAGGCTGCCACCCCCGGGAAAGACCCCTTGGGAGAGCGGGAGCTAGAGCAGCCAGGGGTCCCAAATGAGAAAAATGAGGGCTCAGAGAGAAAGGAGAACGGAAACTGGGGCAGCTTATTCAGCAAATGACAAATACAGTCATAGAATTCTTGTTTCTTCTCTAGACTTGAAAGTTTTAAAAATCAGCACAGATCTTTCCAAATATTGTTAATTAAAATGCTAATTCCCTCAGAGCTTGTTTTTGCCCACATACCTATAACGGCTTTCAATAAAACTGATAATTTGGTCTTCATCTGTTTAACTACCTTTTTTGTCTGTATCTGGATTCAGAGTGAGAACCCCAACCTCAAACTTCCTGATATTAAAACTTATTACAAAGTCCCAGTAACCACTACAGCATGGTACTGGCACAAGGACAGACATACAGACCAACGGAATCAAATTGAGAGCCCAGAAATCAACGCTTATATTTACAACCAATTGATTTCTGACAAGGGGGCAAAGACCACTCAATCGGGAAAGCACAGTCTCAACAAATGGTGCTGGGAAAATTGGATCTCCAATTGCAGAAGAATGAAGGAGGACCCCACCTCACACCTTATATGAAAATTAACTCAAAATGGATCAAAGACCTAAACATAAGAGCCAGAATTATCAAATTCCTAGAGGGAGTATAGGGAAGCATCTTCAGAACCTTGCATCAGGCAATAGTTTCTCAGACTTGACAGTTGAAACACAAGTAACAACAAAAATAGATAAACGTGTCCTCATCAAAATAAAAAACTTTTGCATCTCAGAGGACTTTATCACGAGAGCAAAACGATGAGCTATACAATGGGAGAAAAATATTTGGAAACCACACATTTGATAAAGCCTTAATATCCAGAATATATGAAGAAATCCTACAACTTACAAAGACAATCAACCCAATTTTTAAAATGGACAAAAGACTTGAATAGACATCTGTCCAAAGAGGAAACACAAATGGCCAAAAAGCACATGAAAAGATGCTCAACATCAGCGATCAGGGAAATGCAAATCAAAGCCCTAGTAGGACAGCATTGCACAGCCACTAGAACGACTACTATTTTAAAAAAACAAACAGAAAATAAGTGTTGGAGAGGATGCAGAGAAACAGGAACCTGCATTCGCTGCTGGCAGGAATGACGTGGCAATCCCACTACTAAGTATGTACCCGAAAGAACTGAAAGCAGGGACTTGAACAGATGTTTGCACACCGATGTTCATAGCGGCATTATTCACAACTGCCCGAAGGTGGAAGCAGCCCAAGTGTTCATCGACCAATGAACGGATAAACAAAATGTGGTCCATGCATACGATGGAATATTATTCAGCTGTTAAAGGAATGAAGTCCCAATACACGTGACATGAGAAACAAAAGGACAAATACTGTGTGACATCACGGATATGAAATAAGAAGAGAAAGCAAACTCATAGCATTAGAATCTAGAATGTAGGTTACCAAGGGACAGGGTGGGGATGGGGAACAGGGAGGTAAGGCTTCAAATGTACAACGTTCCTATATGGAATGATGGGAGCACAACAGCGTAAATATAATCAACAGCACTGAAGTAAACATATACATGAATGTGGTTTAAAGTAGGTGTTAGGTTGTATATATGGTAATAAGATAAAAATTTGGGGGAAAAATCCATGGAATGGCACTACACTCAGCAAACCCCAAATTAAACCATGGGCTCTAGTTAGTAGTGCAGTTATAAACTCATCCTTCCATCAGTTGTAATGAATGTCCCACACCAGTGCAAGGTGCGAATAATAGGGCACTAGATGAGAATTCCGTACTTTACGCCTGATTTTTCTATAAACCCACAACTTCTCTAATTTAAAAAATAAAAGGCAGTTTCCAGAAACAATACAGTTGGTGTTTTTATTACTCTTATGTTGAATCGATAGATCAATTTGGGAGAAACTGATAGTTTGATAATATTGTATCTTCTCATTGGGATGTAGTTGTTGTTTATATGTAATTTTACCTTCTACTTCTTCCATGGAAATTTTATAACTCTCTTCAAAGAGGTCTTACAAATTTTCTCTTAGGTTTAATAATGGATATTTTATGGGTTTTGTTACTATGGTGATTGGAAATTCCCTTTCCATTACATTTTCTGGTTGGTTATTGATGGCATGGGAAGATATTTCATTTTTGGGTATTAATCTATAGTTGATTTACTATTATTTATTTACATTTTCTTCATTTAACCCTAACAGAAAATAAATGTAAAGAAAATGAAGCAATTAGTGGAGATGGAAGCAGAATTTAATGAAATAAAAAATGAAAGTGAAAAGCAGACTTAGACATAACCAGTTTATTCTTTGAAAAGTTCAATAAAAGAAACAAATCTTTAGTAAGGATGACCAAGCAAATTAAGAAAACATAGAAAAGAAAACTAAGAAAAGGAAATAATCAAAGATAAATAATTTTTGAATTATAAGAACATAAGTATATGTTTAAATTTATACTAGAAAATTTGAAAGTTGTTATGAAACAGATAGTTTTCCAGGAAATATAAATTCTAAAATTTAAGATAGGTAAAATCTGAATGCACAAATAACTGAAAATTGTAGTGGTAGTAAAACAAAATCTACTCCTTAAAAAATGAAGGCTTCAAAAGGGGGGGAAATAGGCCCAGGTGATTTTATGGTACTGTAGTTTTATTTTTTTGTGTATTTATGATTCTTACCTGGTTTTAGAATGAGGGTTATTACTGGTCTTGCGAAAATACACATTTCCCTATTTTTCAAATGCACAGGAATAGTTTTCAAAATGCAAAAATTCTCTCTTGAAGGTTAACTACTCTGGCTCAAATTCCTGTGTTCTTGAAGTCTCCTTTCCATTGGTCTCCCTTCTCAGTTTCTGAGAGAGGTATGTGTCCAGTTAGGATTATGCAATTTGCCCATTTCTTTTTGCTTTTCTAATAGTTGTTACTTTATTCCTTAGCAGTACCAGCATGTCTACCAAGTTCTGTGACCCTGATATCAACTCGGATAAAACTTTGTAAATTTACTTGATATTTCTCTTTGTGCATTTATTTTTTTTAATATTAAACCCCATTCTAATTAGCTTTCTTAACCCAGAGCTTCACTATTATTAGGCAAATTTAATCCATTTATGTTTATTTTGATTATTAAATGTTTGGGTGCATTCCTGCCACCTAATTTTGTTTCTATATTGGAAGCTTCTTGCTCTTCTGCTCTGCAACCTGTTCTTCCATATATTGGATTAATTTTGTATTTGCTGTTTTCCCCTTTAATGTTTAGATGTTGGGCAACCTACTTGTTTTCTTCCGGTGGGTACTCTAATGTTTATTGTACATATTTAAATATCTCTTTTCCACTAACATATTAATCATTCCTGCCCTAATAAGTCAAGAATTTGAACTCAATTTCACTGTTTTCTCAGTGTCTCTATCACCAGCCACCCCCGACTCCCATGTCGAGATCATCTGAGACATCGGTTACCTGCATTCGGTCACCCGTTCATTCCTGCACATTTCCTGCGTCTCCGCCACGTGCCAGATGTGTCCAGGGCCCTGGAGCCCACAGTGAGCCTCACAGATCCCCGTGGTCATGCAGGGAGAGGAAGAGCCTGCGGGGGGCACGGCCGGGGGCCAGGAGGGGCCGGTGAGCATCAGATGACCAGGCAGGGCGAGGCGGGGCAGGGGCCGTTCCAGGGTGCTCGGCCGAGCGTCCGGTTAGCTGTCCGGCTCCACCTGCGAACCGCCCCAGAAGGTGTCCGGATCTGACACTGACCCTTTTCCTGAGCATAACATGCCCTCAGTGCTGATTATTCTAATCACTTCAGTTTTATGGGACTCTGTTCGCCTCTTCAGCTCTGAAGTTACCACCTTTCTTGCACCGCAGTGTTTCTTGGGTTTTCAGGAGCACCGGAGCCCGCCGCTGTCCTGGGTGTGCCTGGTGCATGGCCTTGGGAGTCCCGTCCCCAGACCCCGAGTTCGTGAGGACGACCCTCCTCTCCCCTCAGAGGACCGTCGTCCTCGTGTGCCCCGTGGCTTCACCCCTGCTTGGGCCTGGTTCTTCCCTACATGGTTCAGTGTCTGCTGCAGCTTCTCAGCCTTCAGACCAACCCTGGGAGCCAGGCCAGAAGCAAGGTCCCAGGTTCCACTTTTCAGACTTTGCCCAGGGATCTGCATTGTGTTCCAGACCAGCTGAGCCCAAGGACCGAGGGACACCCCTGGCACGGAGTGGCCCTGGGTTTAACAGGGACTTGCGCACAGCAGACGACAGTCTGGGCTGCGGCCGTGGGAAGTGACTATGCCAAAGAGGGGGGGTTGCAAGGGGGGCTTACAGAGCCCGTGACAGCAGAGCCGCTGTGAGGTTGGGTCACTGGCAGTGATGGGGGGCCTGTGGCCGGGGGTGTGGGCCCCACATGTGTCTCCTGAGGGAGGGGCTGGGCCCTCATGTTCACACCAACACCTGAGCACCCCTCAAGTGCACAGGACCACTCTGCTCCCCTGGAACAGGCCAAGGACCCAGAGCGGGGGCCCAGGCAGCTCCACCTGGGCTGTGGAGGTGGGGGGTGGACAGCAAGGGCCCCGGGAGCTGCTCCGGTGGCTTCTGCAGCCGCTGCTTGGTTTCTCCCTCACCGGGTTCCTGCAGCCCTGCAGCTGCCTCCCGTGGTTCTGAGGAGGTCACTGCCTTCCACGTCCCCTGCTGCTTGTCTCTGGGGGCCTTGGAGCAGTGGCCGCCCTCAGCCGACCCAGTGACCCGAAGTGGCTGATCTGAAGCTGGGTCAGCACCAGTCACCCCTGAGTTCAGAGCGTCTTCACGGCCCACTCCCACCAGCAAGCCGAGCCGGGACCCGGGCTGCAAACCCCACTGGGGCACCACGTGGCTGGGGTGGGGGCTGGCAGCCGCTGCCGGGGGTGACACTCACGGGTGGTTACCCCAATCTACCAGCGTCTCCTCCAGCTGCCCCTGAGGCTGCAGACCCTGGGGTCTCAAACGGTTCTTGCCGACAGTCCTGCCAGTTCAGCAGCTGTTGAGGAGGGACCCACTGCAGGGGCGCCTGCTCCGCCACCTTCCCACCATCCTCTGTGCCGGGAGATTTCAACCCCGGAGACCAGTTTATCTTAAAACAATGCAATTAACATGCACCAAAAAAACATTAAGCACATTATAACTTTTATTTATGAGCCTGGAACAAACAAGAATATCTGTTTCTTTTGAGTTTAAATTAACTAACTAAATGGGGAGAACTGCACAGAAGCTGCTATTTACAAAAGACAAATATAACTAACGGAAGTTTTTATTCCAAAATTGGAATAATGACATTTACAAAGTGATCATTTTATAAACGTTGATCTAAATCTTTTACACTCATGGACTTTTTTTCTTAGGGGAAAAACACTGAAGTTAACTCTTTGGCATCACCTTTTAAAATGGGATTGTTATCCATTAGAGCGCCATAAACATCTAAACAGCTGAATACGCGTGCATCCTGGCGACTCATCTGTGAATGTGGAAGCAGAAGCCGAGAGCGCCGCGTCTCTCCATTCTCTGGTGGCGGCAGCTCCGAGGCAGGGTGCTGTGGGGGTAACAGGAGCCGTCTGAGCCGGGCACCCGGCTCTCTCTGCGTGTGGTCTGGGTGAATCGCACTGTCTGCACCTCAGTCTTCTCATCCTGCAATGGGGAGAGTAACTCCAAACACACACGCCACTGGAGGGATTAGATAAGGTAACAAATGCAAGAGCGTGCCCGACAGTGGCACCTAGGAATGGCGGCTGAAAGACGCTGCGGCAGGCGCCCGAGGGTGCGAGGGTGATGGACAACCCTGCGTGCTTCCCTCTCCCTCCAGGGTCAAGAGAGACTCTCCCAAAGGAACCAACATTAACTAGAGAAAATAAGCTGTTTAAGGAACAGAAAACGCAGCTTTGATGAATTACAGTCATGAGCCCAGTGCTTATCAATTATTTTATATAAAATTTTGATTGTTTTTTATTGTTTTATGCAAGCAATTTTCTCCTCTTTTCTTTGTGAGGCAAATTCTATTTCTTAAGAAGACCAACTTCTAAAAGCCTCATTTCCATCCTGAAACTGCTAACGGAAGCTTCTGTTCATGTTTGCCCTTTATAAGAGGTAGGGCTTTTACCCTACACCATTTGAATAGAATCTTCTTTGCTCTGAAGTAAAACCATTTGTTTTTCCTTATTAAACCTGAGGCCTTTGGGCTAGCGTCTGAAAAAGAAAACTTGTAGGCAGTTAAGCAATTCTTATTAAAGACCTAACTATTAGTTTTTTCTTGTCCCAATCTTTAACAGTTAAAATGTCCTTGTGGAATATTGCTTTGTAGTCGGTTACAGGAAAACCTGCGTAGCTGAAATCATATCCACTGAGGCACTGGCACCTCCGCAACAGAAATTCTTCAGGGCTAAGAGAAAATTCAGGTTTGTCCACAGAAGCACGTGAGGGAAAATTAATGGTCAAACACTCATTCTTTGTAAAACAAACTGCAGAACAGCCCAAGGCCACGTGTTACAGCGGACAGAACAACAGCACGGAGCTCAGGAGCCGTGGGTCTGCGTCCTGCTGGCCGTCCACGTGCCATCAGCCCCTGCTGTTTCTCGGCCCCGGTTCCCTGACAAGCACCACAAGGGATGGACGTCACAGTGTCTGGCGCCCGTTCGGCTCAGGCACCCATGGTTCCGTGACCTCCTCCGGCCTCGGCAGCACGGGGGACTGCATGCTCTCTCGCCCAGAGAGGCTGCTGGTGCCCCTTCAGATGTGTTGTCCAGTCAGGAAAAAGAGAGGCCTGTCCTCCTTTGCGTTGGCGGTCTGGAATTCGTCACGCAGTCGGAACTGCCACTCGTCTTCCAGCTCGAGCGCACAACCGTCTGGCACAGTGAGTTCCGGTCCTGACAGATGACGCACAGGGTCGCACCTATGTGGGCCGTGGTGGAAGCAGGGTGAGGAAAAGGAGGCCGAGCTACGGCCTGCAAAGGTGCAAGTCAGCATCTTGTTTCCGTCGTAATGCTTTAGTGTCCCAGAAAGACAGACGGGGTGATTGCTACCGGGCAGGTGTGACCAGTCAGGCAACAGGGAGGCAGAACAGAAGAAGAGAAATGAAAGCAGACAGACTGGTCGGATCACACACCCAGCCTTTTCAGTGCCAGCCCTTGGTTCACACCGCCCAGCCACACCCCACCCTCCTGGCTCAATCCTACCTTCTTCACTTCCCAAATCTGCTCATCCATCCATCCTAGTGCACCTCCCACCTCTCCCCTCACACGCATGTGAATTCTCCCTCCTCTAAACACCTCTGAACACCCAGCACAAATCCATCATGTCTTGTTCTTTCTGTCTACCTACCTATCCACCCCACCACCCACCCATCCACCCACCCATCCACCCACCATCAACCCACTCACCCACCCTCCATCCACCCTCCCACCCATCCATCCACACCCACCCATTCTTCCATCCACCCACCCACCCTTTACAACAGAACATTGTATACCTCAGTTCCACATCCAAAAAAAAAATGATGTTCTGT
>PVKY010000935.1:0-37601 GCA_004027775.1 Bradypus variegatus | reverse complement strand
GTAAGTGGGTACAGAAAGGGATAGAAACATGAGACTTAGATAGACAAAGCTCCCTTTAACATTTAGAGGGCAACACAACAGTGTGGATAAATGTTCACACAGCACACCTGCGGCTCTCTGGGGTTTCCTGTACAGGTTGGTGCCTGGTGGGTAATTCTTCAAACCCCATGCTCACTGGAAAATCACCGTTTGCCCTCAGAAACTCAAAAGCACTACAGGAATGTTTATTTCAGTTATGTGGAACCCTGTGGTAAAGAGGCAGGTGGCCAGGGAAGGCAGCGGATCCCGACGTCTCCCGCCCCACCACCCCCAGGCTCTGAAATGACACTGTCCCACTTTCAATAATCACTCACCAAGAGCACGGATTTCCATGAATTTATGGAGTAAGTTTATCAGGACCTAGGCTAGGGAGAGGATTGTTTTGCAGAGGTGGGGGTGGGGGTACACATTCTACACATTGAGAGTCATTGGAATAGAGCGGAAATGACCCAGATACGTGGCTGACACAGGGTGGTCCTGAGCAAATCAACCAGACACTTATTTCATATCTGTGAAATAAGGAGATTTGAGCCAGATGGGCTCAAAATCCCTTCTCTCTACCCTCTAAATGCCCATAATTTCAAGGTTCTACCAAAATGAAACCTAAGGTTTGGGCAATATGACTGGAAAGAATTGATGGCTAAAAATCTCTTCCAGGCTTTTTCTCTTAATGCTACATGTTTAACTTCTACATGTTTCTCTCATAGATGTGAGAATTCTATGCTTAAAAAAAATAATAACTTGCCTCCCATGGGGGCCTCCCATTGAAGAAGCACTTAAGTATACTCTACTTGCTTATAAGAAACTACATTGTCAATAAATAAATTGCAAGGAAGAAAGATAAAGAGGGGAAACCTATAGGTTAATAGATACTTAAGAATCACATCAACTAACTGCACCTTGTTTCGATCCAGATTTGAACTGCGAAAAGCAATGACGAGCTACTTACTGAGGGAGCTCTGGACACTGAATGGACAGTCGATGCATTAAAAAAATTACTGTTAATTTTTTAGGTGTGATAGTGGTATTGTCATCGTGCTTTTGAAAAGAGTCCTTATCATGTAGAGATACATACCGAAATATTTTACAGATGAGAAGATGAGATATCTGAGATTGGTTGCAAAATAATGTAGTGCGGGGAGTGAAGGAGAGTCAAAGGAAATAGTATTGGCCATGGCCAAGGGTTGATAACCGTGGAAGTTGGAAGATAGGTACATGCAACTCCATAATACTCTCCTCTCTATTTCTGTGTATGTTCAAAACTTCCCATAATAAAACATTTAAAGAAAGGACATCTTTGAAAACAGTTACCAACAGGTTGTTTTACAGCTGACTCACCTAAGCTTCTTTCAAGAACTATGAACAACCTCAAACAACCATAAATTCAGTCATCTAAAATCAAGACGACATTCACATAGTGCGTCATGATCTTAGACTATGTATTAACAGTGCAAAATGACCACAGAACAAGCTGCACTTTTGTACAAAGTAGAATTACCACAAAAATAATTGCCATAATTTTTTTAAGTATCAGTGAGTTTTCCGTTAAAATATCTTTTAGGTCTTCCTTTTCGTTCCAGGAGATAATGTCCTTAAAAATAGTGACAGAAGAAAACGCCACACCTCTCAAACTTATTCCGACTATAAAATGTATACTTTTGGCAGGTGCCTGGAGGTCTCCAATTTGAATATCTCATTTATTCATCTCCATTACCGGATGAAATATTTAATTATTTAAAAGAGTACTCCAAGAAAAACAGGACCTATAGAAAGCACAAGGCCAGAGGTTTAAATTCAGAAGACCCATATAAACACTTCAGAAAGGAGCTCTTATTATTTGTTAAATAAAAATCTGACAAAGAAATAATTATCAAGGCAGTAAAGGCAGTGGCAGCATGGGCATGGCTCTTTTCCTATCTAGTTCTCAGTCTAATGTTCTGCACTCTTATCCAGGAAGGTTCCACCGGAAAACATGCCACAGTTATCACTGTGAAGTACGTGCATTTTTCACGTGGAAGTCACCATGAATATGCAGTGGTGCTTGAGGAATTTATTTTTATAGTTAGGATATTATAAACATATACAATCAACAGATTGGAGACCAAAAGAGAGTTATCGAGAAAAAAAGCCCATTGACATATCAGCATCTCGCTCTATAATGCATACAGAGAAATTAGCTGACCCTCAGTTAAAGAATGGACTCGCTAGGACAGTAAGAAATCACTGGCTTAGCAGAACTCTATGAAAAACACCTCATTAATTAATAAAGCACCTTGATGGATTGCACTCCTAGTACCAACAGAGCATATTCTAACACACTTCGGTTGACAGTACATGTTTCGATGTAACAAGTATGAATGGAACTACTTTAGATATTTATTTATCTATCAGATAAGCCAAACCCTCCTCAATCTTGAAATAAAATTTCACACTAGAAATAGTTTCCACATAAAGAAAAGCACAAGATCTTTCAAAACTCCACATTGAGCTCTCTGATGGACACCACCTTAGTTCACTATCAGTCAGCTCTAAAGTAAACAAACAAAAAAATCCAAGACAAAAGAGGGAGAACTATTTGAAACCTCTAGGTCTAGAACAAATACCACTATATTCCTATAGAAACCAGGGGCTCCAAAACAAGCTCCATTGCACCTGCAGCCACAGCTCTTCTAGGATCTGATGGCCTCGAACTGCTATTGCTGAAGAAATACCTGGCTCTGCCTCTACTAGCCCACAAGTTTCTTGAGTATCTTAGTCATCTTTGTATCCTCAGCAACTACAGACCACACAGTGCCTGGCAAATGTCTATTGGATGAGGGAATGAAGCAGGGGTATAGGGAGCTAGGGAAAAAATCCATTACAGAATATAAGTTCCCTCACCAATCTATGCCTCTAGACCAGCTTCATGACTTACCTAGCAATGACCTATGAGAAGTTTGGAAATCAAATACTTGCTATTTTAATCAGGAGTGTGTGCTATTTAAAGGAAATCTATTGTAAAGTTATTTATAATGGAAATAATTAACCCCCCTTTTAATGAATAAAAGATTTCATATTCTGAGTTTGCTTTAAGCAGGAAATGCCTGGCTCAAATCTATATCTTGCTTTACTATCACCTGAGAGACCCTATTTCATAGTCTCTGGAGTTTTCAATCAAAGTAAAGAGAGATAAAATAAATGGACACAATCCGGCTTCTGGATTCATCAGAATTGCTTGTGCCCTATTTTTAATTTTAGATGGCCAGAAAGTTCCCCAATAATGAAGCCCTGAAAGGCAGCCAATGCTCCACAGAGGCCAGGCTCTGGATTATTTTGACTTCCCTCAGTTGATATGGGATGGACCAATAATATGAGAGTTTCTGAGTGGGGAGCTGATTGTTAGGTAGACAACAGATCTCCATAGCCTATCTTTAAAATAAAGCACAAGGCAACAGAGTTGGAGTCTTCTCTGAATTGACACAGTGATGAGTCCTAGTCAGAGATGCTCGGTATACTTGCTAAACGGTCCCAACACTAGTGCTGATTTTCCTGCAAACATTGAGAACAGCTAATTTAGTGGGCTGAGCCCTCGATTTGGGGGTTTCCCTTGTGAGGTGGTTGCTGCAAGGGAGAGGCTAAGCCCACTTATAATTGTGCCTAGGAGTCCCCCCCCCCCAGAGAGCGTCTTTGTTGCTCAGTTGTAGCCCCCTCTCTCTCTACGCCCACTTGGCAGGTGAACTCACTACCCTCCCCACTATGTGACTCTCAGGGGTGTGAATCCCCCTGGCAATGCGGGAAATGACTCCTGGAGATGAGCCTAGACCCAACACTGTGAGATCAAGAGGATTTTCTTGACCAAAATGGGGAAGAGAAATGAAACAAAATAAGGTTTCAGTGGCTGAAAGATTTCAAATGGAGTCGAGAGGGCACTCTGGAGGGTATTCTTATGCGCTATATAGATATCACCTTTTAGTCTTTAGTGTGTTAGAATGACTACATGAACATACCTGAAGCTGTCAAAACTGTAACCCAGTGACCTTGATTCTTGAAGACGATTGTATAACTATGTATACTACATAGTGTGACTGTGTGACTGTGAAAACTTCATCGCTTGCACTCCCTTTATCCCGTATACAGACAGATGAGTGGAAAAATGGGGACAAAAATTAGATGAAGAATAGGGTGAGATGGAGGGGATGGAAAGATTTAGGTGTTCTTTTTTGCTTTTATTTTTATTCTGGATAAGGATAAGTTTCAAAAATTAATTCTGCTGATGAATGCACAACTGTATGATGGTGCTGTGAATAACTGATTGTACATGTGGATGACTGTAGGGTATGTAAATATATCTCAATTAACCTGTATTTAAAAAAAGTAAATGAACAATGTGGGGAGAAGGGAAATAGGACGTTTTGGATGTTCCTTTTTATTTTAATTTTTATTTTATGTTTTGGAGTAATGAAAATGTTCAAAGTTTGTGGTGATGAAAGCACAACCACATGACAATACTGTGAACAACTGTATTATACACTTTAAATGATTGTATGTTACGTGATTATATCTCAATAAAATTGCATTAAAAAAAAGAATAAGGGTAGACAGTGGCCAACAGATTGATTTTGATTGTCAGAGGCTTAAAGTTTCATGTAGTATTTCAAGGCTCTAGAGTAGGGTTGTCAGATTTAGCAAATGAAAATACAGGATATTCAGTGCGAATTTCAGAGACATAATGAATGTTTTTTAAGTATATTCTAAATATTGCATGATACATACTTATACTGAAATTCCAATCTAACTGGGCATCCTGTATTTAATCTGACAATCCTACTCGAGAGAGAGTAAAAAGGTGCAATAAATCACAGACCTGCTCCCTCCATTAAGGTTTCTGAAATGCTGTCCACAGAAACACTGGAAGAGATTGTGAAGAAGCTACTTTCTAAGAGTGAAAAAACATGGTGACCAGAGTTGCCTGCTCCTAGGTCACAGTGAAAGAAAGGACAAAAGAATAATAGGACAGGGTATGTCAACCTCAGCACTATTCACATTTTTGGCCAGATCTTTGTTGTGGGCCTGTCCTGTGCATTGTTGGAGGTTTAGCAGTGCCCCTGGCCTCTACCTGCTACATGCCAGTAGCATCTTCTAGTTGTGACAACCAAAAATGTCTCCAGACATTGCCAAATGTCCCCTGGGGACAAAATATCCTCCAGTTGAAGCCACTGAGTTAGAAGAAATGGTCAAATAAACAGAAAGTGTCACATCCATTAACCAGTGGTCATGTAACAAAAGAATCTTTTTCAAGGAGGAAATTCTGAGCTCAGCCCCGGGGCCCCTCCAAACCCATAACAGGGAGGTGAAGGCCTGATCATTTCAGCTAAGATGCTCAGAAACCCTTCATCTGCCAGAAGCGCTATGGAAGAATCTCTGGCAAGCCAGGCCAGTGACGCTCTGCATGGCGGCGCACACACCACGGCAAGCAGGGCGTCGCACCCAGCCTTTGAAGATGTTCATTTTAAGTTAACCTCTCCTGCAACTAAACTTCTTCCAAATCTCTTGCTGCCATTTGGAACTTGAGTGATTCTCAGCGGAACAGGCCTGTGCATACGAAGTGCAGATGGCGGCGGTTATGGCCCCACCAGATGTGCAGTCTCTTATTTGATTGAAAGGATGTAATTAGGCAACAGAAACACTTTAATGAAAGAGCAAAACCTGGAGGGAGGGAAGGATAGAAGGCCCTTAACTGATGCCAAAACACTCACCAGTAATAGAGGCTTTGAGTCCGGGGACAGGGAAGGGGAAAGCCCCTTAAAAGGACAGTCCCCATTCTGTTTATCTCCCCATAGACATGGGAATAGGGATTTCATTATTGTAGATTTCCACTGTATTTTGTGTGGGAACAATCTGATTAAAACCAGAGAGTCTTCGGGAGAACATCAAAGAAAAACAAATATGGCTTCTGTGGTCATTATAAAAAATATTTTTACCAGCCCAATAATTTTCTTTGAAGATGAATTTTTATAGATTGAATAGCAGTGAGTAATTTACATACTATGATGGGATTGGTTAACAATCCCTCCTAGTCCAGAAGAGAACTACTTGGTCACCATGTTTTCATCAGACTTAGGACACCAAGGGATGGGTAGAGACCCTTAACATATGTTTGGAAGATATAAAGAAACCATGCAGTCAGTCGTATGTGCTGATAGCTACAACCATTTTGAATCAACTTTAAAAGCTGCCTAGGCTGTTTTTATTATTTTCTAACTTTAAGAGTCATTTATGGTTGGAGTATAAATATACTGTTCTGGGCCTGACCAAGAATCCAACCAAACTGAAAGAAATCCAGCCCTCAGAGTCTGCAGTTGCTAATGTGGTGTGACACTTGGGTTTGGAAATGACTGCAGCCTCCTTAGCCCACGAGAAGCAGGGCCCCACCCTTGTGGTAAGTTGAATAATAAAAGTTTAACGCTTTGGCTACTTGCCAGGGATTAAATCAGTGGCAAGAGAAACTAGAAGCTGGGCCCCAGCAGAGGGGCAGCCCTGAGAGGGTCCTGCTGTAACCTCACATACAAGGTGGCCTAAAAGCTGTTGTCTGCCACGGAGCTTCCTAGCACCCAACTTCATTCCTCTTCAGACCAGTACAAGTCCAGGCTATGGAGGTGTCTACCTAGAAAGAGGATTAAAGGGGGAAAAGAAAAAAAAAAAAAGGACAGGGGCATCCCATTAGAGGAGGAGAAGGCAAGTTCCTATGGAGTGGCTATTAGTGAGGGGTGTGGACACCCTTCTGACATTCTTACGATGGACTCTGCTTTCCTGTTCAGTCCGAATCCAGGATAATATCTAAAGGTAAGGTCCGGGCTGAAGAAGCATTGCTATCTTGGGAGGAAAGACCAGAGTGACCACGGACTATCCTCCTAGATGCATACTTCGAGATTCCAGCTGGATTCTTAAGGTCAAACTGAATATGGAAGGAATGTCAGTCATCACTCTCACCCATGCGAACGCTGCACCACGAGCCAGGCAGAAACTAAGCTGCCAAGTGGCATCAGGAGGCTTTATGAAATTTCCCTTTGTGAAGTGTATAGGTAGTTTTCTAAGGGACATATTCACTTCCTCTTATATTGTCCGTGTTCAGGAGGCAAAAACTCGGACAAAAGCTCCAGATCCAAACTTCCGGCCTCTCTCAAGTGTTTTGCATTAACTGTTCCACGGTACAAACACAATCAACTTGGTATGTTTGAATGTTTCATTTTGTTTGCTCAAAAATGCTTTAATTAAAACAAAATAATCAACCATGCTAAGCACGTGATTGTTTTTTAAAGGCCATTTTAAAAATGGCAACAGAACCATGGAAATAAAAATCCACTGCTTAGGAAAGTGACAATTTTTTCTCTGGCTGTTTTTCTATATCTCAGGCCTGGTGCCACCTGCTGCCTGGGCTTTACTCTGAGAAACGGATCTCTCAACAGTTTGTTCCAAGCAACATCTGCAGGCACAACTGAACAAACCATGGGCTAGTTCTGAGGCAGGCGCTATTTTCTTTGTGTAGTGCACACCAAACCACACCGAATTTCCCTTTAAAGCCTATTTTAAAGTATTATTAAAGATCTACATATATGTGTGCATGAACTTTCCCTCTAATATACTTTCAGGTAGTTCACAGTAAAAGACTAATTCATTCACCAAAATCAAGCCTCTCTTTCACCTTTTCAGACTAGTGACTGCTGAAAATAATTCACACATATGGACCTAGAAAGGGACTAGAAAACTACAGCCTGTGAACCATATCTGGCCCACTGCCTGTTTTTATATGGCCCACATGAGCTAAGAATGGTTTCTAAATTTTTAGAGGTTCAAAAAAAAAAATCAAAAGAAGGATATTTTGTGATGTGAAAATTAAATGAAATTCAAATTTCAGTGTCCATAAATAAAGTTTTATTGGCACACAGCCATTCATTTACATTTTGTCTGCAGCTGCTTTTTCACTACAAGGGCAGAGCTGAGTAATTGCAAAAAAGTATGTAGCCCACAAAGCCCAAACTGTTTACTATCTGGCCCTTTATGGAAAATGTTTGCAAACCCCTAACCTAGAGCCTTAGATGGCATTCCAGGTTCAAAAAACTATAAACTAAAGATTTATTGCCCATCACCAAAAATCCCTAATCTGTATATTGTGAAGCTGTTTAAAGCCATGCATTTTATTTACCACTTGTCATCCAAGGAGGCCAAACTATGAGAGGATATCAGTAAAATGTAGATTGGGTGCATCAACTTGCTGTTTGTTAGTGAGGAACCTAAACGGAACTCCTCGCTTGAGGATTTAAAAAAGAGCTCACTGCACATCTCAAACATTTAAGCAGTTATGTCTAGGGATGAAAACAAGTTTTCACAAAAGGATCAGCATTCTTTGATACCAGATCAAAACTAGGTTCCTTAAAAATACTCAAAGCATAAAAATAACTGTCACACGTGTTGGTCCACTCGTCTCAGTCCCCGCTTTGCAGACAGGTAGTTTGTTAGCTTTAACAAAGAGGAGTAGGGATGAAGCTCTTGCTGCTAACCGAATGCACAGATTTTATAGCAAGACATGCTACTGGCTAATGGGAGGCATTTGAAATGAGGAGGTGAACAAGAATGAGCGTCAACTGTAAAAGGTTCTTCACAGCAAATGCAACCTGAGTTGAGAAACCCCATTAATGCACCACTGATAGACCCCAAACGTAGTGAAACACCCAAGCAAGTGGACTGCTTCAGCAACTCAAGTGCCTGAAATCCACCCTGCCTTGTTCTCTTCCTACCTCCCCACTCTCCCCTGGAAGTCAGTACATTTATGAATGGCTGTCTTCCTCTATGAGAGATAAGCCTAGATTCTGCCAGTAATTTCCATCTTCCTCCTTATCAGTTGTGAAGAAAGGGAGAGAATCTCCAAGGAAGAATGGAGAGAAGGGAGATCATGTGGGGTTGGCTATATACTGTAATTAGAAGGAGCATTGATGGGGAATGAGCTAACTGTTTATAAAGTCAGAATTCAAAAATGCAAACCACCAGTAATTTAAATATTACAAAACTGCCCAGAATATAAGTATTGAAATAATTTTTCCATCCACAAAATTTTTGAGAAAATCACAGTAACAAAAAATATAAAATGGTGAGCTTGGCATATTCTGAGAATAAAACGTGCTTTATATTGGAAAGGATTTTAAAAATTAATGGGTAGGCTCTAGACAGGATGTGATGCTGAAGACCATGCGGTATCTCCCTAAAACTGTTTCTGGAACTAGAGAGGGATGTCACAAAACCAGTGTACCAAAGATGGTAGTAAACAGCTGGTGAAGGTTCACGAAATTGGGAATTTGGGCCACTTTTCACAAATCATTTCAGGTTTGAGGTTCAAACTATGAAAGAGCTATTGCATTTTTCTCCTCCAGCAAAGCAAAGGCACTGGAGGAGAGGATACCACTTTCTAACAAGCATAAGCACAGAACTGGCTGACTTCCTGCTTTTCAGAGCTATTACTCTGTCCTTCTCAGAAGGGTAACCAGTCTAATTCCACCCATACTTCTCTCTCTGTAGAGGACATTAAATCCTGACCACACAGATGGCAAAGTGGAGCTAAGGGGTTACTAGGTTACAGTTATGTTGACACATCCTGGCTCTGAGAATGTTTCTCCCTCACTCCTCACATACGGCAAACAGTAGAGGCGATCAAACTGTAAAAGTCCCATAGAAGGCCTGCAATCACTCAGAAACCACTTCCTGAGCCTCAGGTTTACAGCACTCAGAGACCCCTGTTCCACTGATCTAGAGCCAAGTGTTACCTTTTACAGGGATTAATCAGACAGGGGAAGCCCACAGCATTCCCAGGGCAAATGAGGTGTCTAGTATTTGGTGAACTGTGAAGCACTATAAAAGATGTTATTTAAAGATGTTTACTGAGTGCGTTCTATATGTGGGTTGCGTTACCTGCAGTATGTCATTTTATCCTCACTACTCCCTGCAAGGGAGGCATCATTAACCCCCCTTTATGGATGAGGAAACTGAGATTCAGAGAGCTGGAGGCATGGCCCCAAATCGCAGAGTAAGGGACAACAGCAAGTCCTTGCTTTTTTACTAATCCAAGCTGGTGAGTAATAAACAAAGCAACTCGGGATTTTCTTTCACCAGCAAAATCCTGTCTATCCAACATCACAGTCTGCGACTTTGGGTGGAGAACCCAGAGGCTGGTTTTCCTACTTTGGCAGACCGGTAATGAACTTTTGAGAAGGTCCAAGCCTCGACACCCAAACAACCTGCCGAAGAACTAACTGGGCCAAACAACGCCCTCCCGCCTGCTCTTCAACTTGGAAAGCTTTCTGCCGCAACTGCAGGGTGTGTGTGGAAGATCCAGAGATCATCTCCACCTCTGCAAGTCCTGATCTTGGCCGTGGGGAGGGCAGCGGGTGCCCGTGTTTAAGGCCAGGTGGCTTAATGCTGCACCCTCGGGATGAAGTCCCCTGAGCTCTGCAGGGGAGAAGCGTCCCACCGGCCCTGCCTTTCTTCCTTTCTCCCTGCTGGGCCGTCACCTGAGTCATGGGGAAGTTCAAAGTGACCCCTGGAGCGGGAGAGAAGGAGCATCCCGGCTGGGAGCAGCGGGTCATTCCGGGCTCCGGACCTGCCTCTTGCAGGGCTGGCAAGTCAACCCGGCTCCTTGGGAGACAGAAGTTAGAGTCGGGTCAAGCGGGCGCAGTGTGGTGGTGATGGAGGGGGCCCTGGGGAAGAGGTGGCGTCGCCGAGGGATTTGGGGAGGGGTCCCGATCCTGAGGCGCGGGGAATCTGCCAGGCCCAGGCCGTCGCTGAGGGGCTTGGGACCACCCCCAAGCCTGGGTGCTGTCGCTGAAGAGCTTGGGGTCAGGGTCCCGGGTCCCAAGGCGGGGAGGCAGCCGGGCCCGAGCGGGCGTCACTGAGGGGCTTGGGGAAGGTGTTCCCCGAGGGTCCTGAGGCAGAGAAGGGGGCTGGGTCTTCCAGGCGGGCCGGACCGGGTTGCCCCTCTGGCGGGGTCGCTCACTTACCGGGGCCGGGGCTGAGGCCGGGACCGGGCGCGGGCCGGGCCGCCAACGTGAGCGCGGCGGCGGAGAGCAGGGCGAGGCGGGCGGCGGGCGGCGCCATGGGCCGTCAGTGCGGGGCCCCGGGGCGCGGCCCGAAGGAAAGGGGGCAGCGCGGGGAGCCGGGGACGGCCATGGGAGCGGGACGCGGGGCCCGAATATAGCCCCGCCCCGCCCGCTTGGTGGCCCCGCCCCAGCCCGGCCCAATCTTCCCTCTCTAGCGCTGCCGCCGCCGCCTGGGCCGCCCCGGGCCCGCCCGCCTCCGCCTCGAGGCCCGAGGGCGGAGCCGACTGCGCACGCCCGGCACGCCCCGCACGGGCGCCGCGCCTGCCACTCACGCGCCGGGTCCCGCCATGTCCCGCACCTGGACCCGCCCCCGCGGGGCGCCCCATTGGTCTGAACGAGGGGCGGGGCCAACAGGTGAGGGGCGGGGTCTGGGGCCCAGCCTCTGAGTCCCCATCCTCAGGTCTGACCCTGCTGGAGCGGCCGGGCACCCATTGACCCCTGCTCCACCCTCATTCGGGGCATGACCCACACGCGGGCTTAACCACAGGAGCAATAATCAGGGCAGTAGTCTACAAACCGCTTTCCCCTGCTTGGCTCATCGTAGTGATTAGAAAAATGGTGCTCAGGGGTCAGCCTGCCTGGGTTCAGATCCCACTCGGTTATCTGTGAGACCCTGGGCAGGTGTAAAGGAAAATAAAGCCCTCTGAATCTCGGTTTTCTCATCTCTAAGCGGTTGTACTAAATGAGACAATGAGTGGAAACTGTTTGGGCCGGGAACAATTTTCCAAAGTTTTGCAGCCAAATTACCATTTCATGTTATCCATTTCTTCAAAGCAAAACATGAAATGGTTTTAGTTAGAGCCATTTTCTTCCTTTTTCTTTTCTGATGGCTCCCACCTGCTTTCTTCCTCTAATAAACCTTAAACTCTCTACTTAAACCATGACTCGGTGCGTTGTGTGGATTCTTGAACAGCTCCGGACCTAACAGAAACTACCCCCAGTGTGCCTGTTCTAGGAGCTCAGAACATATTGAATTCCTTTTTTCAGCTCAGTTCTTGTCCCCACAAAGGACGCAGCATACTGCTCCCAGGGTTCGAATCCTATCACACATCCTGAGTGTGCATGTTTCCTGATCTCTCAGAGCCTCAGTCATCTGTAAAATGGGAATAATACAAGGGCTTCACAGAACCTAGTGAAAACGCCCGACCCAGAGAGTCAGGAAATGGATGGGGCAATGACATTTATCTTACGTACTGAGGAAGTGAGGCTCGGAAAGCCTGTGGCTCGCTCAAGTTCTCGGCCCCCACGCGGCAGGCCCTATGTCCCCCGACCCCCCCAACAAGGTGTTCCCCGGCCCCTCCTAGGGTGGGTCGTGGGCCTCCCTCCTCCCCTGCGCTCCCCGAGGCAGAGGGGATTTTCCTTGCGCTCCCGCCTAAAGCGCCGCGGTGACGCCCGGCGGGGCAGGTCTGGGCGGCGCGCCGGGCGCTTTCAAGTCCCCGGTCCCGGGCTTGCAAGTGCCTGCCTGCGCCCTGCGCGGCGGCGAGAGCGTCTGGCCTCGTGTGCAGACTCGCCTGGCCCAGAGCCGGGTGGGAGTGGTGGTGGGGGCGGGGGGCCCCTCTCCCTCCCGGAGACCCCGCCCCCCCCTCGCTGCTCCCAGGGCCCAGCCCAAAAGACGCAGCTACCTGCCACCCACGAGGCCTCTCAGTCGCTGTCCCTCTCCACCCACACGACCCAGCTTCGTGGCAAGAAGAATCTTGTTCATCGTTGTGTTCAGTGTGTCACTCCCGAGTTCAAGAATCCGCTGGCCTCTTTGTTGGGGCGCGAGGACATCCCCTTTTCCTCTCTTCTCCACCATTTTGGGACCTTCCCTGCCTCCAAAACCACCTCCTCAGGCAGAACTTGGGAACTTTCATCCCTGATTTCACAAATCAAATCCCTGATTTGCACAGGCAGAAGCAGCTTCAAGGAGAATGAAAGGGCCCAGGGAGTGAAATGGAAAACTGAGGGGCCCCTTGTTGAAAATTATTGAGAATTTCAAGACTATGACAGGCGGGTATTAAACCAAGTTTTGGGCCCTTCTAAGCATGGAGAACTGTGTGATCATCCAATTTGCACACCTATGAAGTTGGCCCTCTGTACAGCAGAACTCAGAAATAAAGAGCATGCAAGTCCCTGTCTCCACCGGCTGCTGTGAGAAACATCCCTCCAGCCTTCCCCGCCCCCTCATCTTTTCCAGCATACAGCCCAGCACAGGTGATGGAAAACAGTGCACAAGAAGCTAAAAATACAGCTGAATGTGTCTAAGTCACAGAGCTTAGCGGCTCAAGTTCCTTTGCTCAGTTCATGGTCTGGGCCCCTGGCGAGGAGCAGTTTGAGATATTCATTTCAGTGTTTCACATGCCTGGGGTATTTAGTGGCTTTATTTCATGGAAAGAGTGAAGACACTGACTGCAGCCCCTGGGCCACCAGAAAGATGTTGGTGTCAGTCTGTCTGCTTGTGTTTTGTGGTCGGGCCCTTTGATTCCTCCCAGGGCAGCAGGATATTCCCAGGAGCTGGGAGACTTGATCTGGTGGAGTTTAGGTCATTCTAGAATCTTTGAGACTCCAGTTAGGAGGCTTTGCTCTCAGAGGACAATCATGTTGTGGAGAGAGCACTGGATGAGGAGTCCAATTATAACCACAATAGCAAAGATTTACTAAGGACTTTGCTATTCTAGGCAGCATCCAAAGTGTTTCCTCCCGGCAAAAGTAATCCCAGCAAAGTGTAATCCTAGTCACCCTCATACAGAGAGGTTAAATCGCCACCGAGAAGTCACACTGGGCTGGGCTTTTGAACTCAGGCAGTGGACTCCAGTCCTATACTCTTAGACATCATGTTAAATTATCCTTCTAGAGTTCTGTCAACAGATTTCTACAGAGTGGTTCAGGGCCTAGAACCAGGCTGAGGAGAATGAGGGACTGGTCTTAGGCACAAAATTTAAGGGGGTGCCAAAAAACTCAGTAACCAAGATATGTAATATTTTAATCAGTATTATTGAAATGCAAATGAATGGAAAAGAATCCATGATGAACAAGACAACAAAGTTTTACATAAAAAGAGGATCCTTTGAGTTTTCCTTTCACCTAGGCTTCAGTACAGCTTTGCGTAGCCCTGTTACTCGTCCCATCTCCTTGAATTCTGGCTTTGACAGTTAGTGATGGAAAATTTAGGAGAAGCAGTAGTTTGTTTGCTCTGATGGAGGTGAGGGGAAGGGAAAGAATTTGCTCATGAACATAATGAGTTAGAGGTGTCTGAGGGGTACCCAGGGTTTGGGTTGGAAATAAAGTAATGGGAGTCCTCCAGCCAAGAGTCAAGTGAGAAGGGATGTAGGGGTGGGCAGGACTCCATTATTTCACAGGCTTGGCTTTCACATGCATACTCAGCTCATGTGGTCCTCAGAGCTTGCTTCAAGGTTAAAGAAGCTTCAAATTCTCTCTCATCCAAAGCTTTTCTCTTCTTCCGTAAGCCTTCTGCATCACAAACCTAAGATATGTTCCTATGTGGGTATGGAAGTTTACTGCTTGGGTGTTAAGATAAAAATATCTTTTGAGGAAAATATAAACAACTAAATTCCACTAGAATTTGGGGGCTGGAGAAGATGAGGATTAATATAAATTGGTTCCATTTCTTCTTCATTAGGTGATCCTCCAGAAAGAGAATATGAACCTAGAGAAACAGAAGAGAAGAAAGGTAGTCATAAAGGAAAGAAAACAAAGAAAGATTTATAGGAACTAAAAATTCGGTGAGGAGAGCTTGGCTAAGCATCAAAGACAGGCAGATGTGTTTCCAAAGAGAAGCAGTGGTTTAGATATGTCAGGAAGCACAGGTCAAAGTGATGGGTGGAAAATAAAGATTGTTTAGACTGAGTTCAGCAGAATAAAAAAGCTTCATGGGAGAATGAAGCTGAGCAACAGGCCTTTCAGCAACCTGGAAACCCTACGGCCCCAACCCCAAGTTCACTGGATCAAACGTTGGCACCAACAATGGAAACTCTTGTGATGGTTTCGGGGCCTGGGACTGAATAGATTCTTTCCGTCTTGACTTTATAATTCTGAACAACTTTTGATGGAACCATCTCTGTTAAAGACTAATCACTTTCCTTAGCATCTATATCCTCAGGTACCCACTTCCCTTTCCTTCTAACGAAGCATGTGATGTTCTGGACAACTCCCACAGCCAAATCCACCACTTCTGTGAGGTTGGTCAACCTGACCCATATTGACTAAAGATGTGTCATGAGAAAAGACACGCCATGATACCCAAGCCACATATCAGAATCATTCTCCACCTTCAAGGGGCTCACGGCTTGGCCTCAAGTACAAGATATATGCACAAGTAGGACCTGAAAGGACCTGTCAAATATTAGTTATGTCACTCAGACCATGTGCAACAGGGGCACAAGAAAAGGCCAGGAAAAAAAAGTAGGAAAATGAAAAGGTTGGATGAGTGGATGCAACGCAGTATCAGTAACGTTAACAGGAACATTCTTTTTGAGCACTTTCTATCCAGTAGAAGCTGTGCCGAGTGCTGCACATGTACTGAATTCCCATTTCACCCTCACAGCAACCCTGGCATATGCACTGTTACTATCTGCATTTCATAAATGTGGAGACTAAGATTCAAAAGAGTGAATTAACTTGCCCACTGAGAAATGACCCTGGGAGGCAAACTTGGGCAGGCCAACTCTTAAGCCCAGAGGAAATGTCATGACAAGAATAGGATGGGAACTGGGTCACCCCGCAGATGAGAAAGCATCACAACAATGGCCCACAGGGAGGTGAAGAGAAGGGTGATGGAGACCTTGACTGAACCCAGCCTTTGCTGGTTATTAGCTGTGGGACCTGAGACATGGTTCTTGAGCAATTTGTGCCTCAGTTTCTCCACCTGTAAAGTAGGGATGACCACAGGGTGCAAACTCTTAGGACTCTTGGTAGCATTTCATGAGATGAGGCTTGTGAAGTGCTAGAACAGGGCCTGGCCTCCAGGAGGCATTCAATAAATACTTACTGATTTTATTGGGTAGGAGAAATAGCACAAGCCAAGGAACCCTGGTGAGAGTGAGTTCTAAGGAAGGCGGGATTACCTGTTCAGGCACAGTCATTTTAAATGCGTTACGTTGCAGAGAGAGAAATAATTCCATCTAATTTGAGGAGCGTGTATCAGCTCCATGTATCGTGTATCTGTGGCACCACTCCTCCACTCATCAGGGAAGAAAAGGTTTAGGAAAGCAAATATAAGACAGAGGAGGTGTGGGAAAGCAAACCGCAAGCTGGGGAAGAGAGAAGAGCGACTCCTATTCCGCTTTTCTAGCACCTTCGGTTCCCTCCTGTCGCTGTGATGTGGAGAGAAGGTAGACAGTCATTTTCAGGTGGCACCAGGCGCTGGCTTTGAAGGGAAGCCTGCTTGCTAGTCTCCAGACTTTCTCAAACCCTTCCCAAAGACAAATCCTTTCCAATGCCCTATTCTAAAACTGACCCACCTCTTGGGAGGTGAGGCCAGGGCTCGCCACTGAATGGACCCCATTGTCCTCTGAAGACTGTGGGTCCAGATGCCACGGGGCTGGAGGTAGTTCCACCGTGGCCCGCGGTACAGTCCGCCTGCAGGCTTTGATTCATTCCAGAGACAACACTCCAAAATTCAAACAGGCAACACCAGCGATTTCAGGAGCTCCTGCCAGACTCATACTCTCTTTTTCCATCATCTCCTCCTCCTCCCCCTCGGGAGAGAGCCTCCTTTGGCATTTTGTGTATGAAAAATCAAAACCGCCCACAGGCCCAGCACCTGATAAGCAGCGAGGCATTGCCCAAGAGTTCCCAGGAAGAGGCGCTTTGTTCTTGTTTCAAGCCCTTCACACAGCTAACAGCTCTAATTACTGCATTTGCCATGGGATGTAAAATAAAACCACATTCCAGAAACTGTGTAGTCTCCCCAGGAGAGACACGCAGGGAAAGGTGCCCGGGGCTGCAGGAACGTGTTCTTTCATTTCTGGTCCCTAACCTTGGCAGCTATTCTGAGAATTTAACAGGATCTTCTTTATATGCACAGAGAAGGACACTTTTGCACATGTAAGGATGCATCTCACTACCTATATCCACAAATCTGACTACGTTTCCATATAAAGCGTGCTTTTTAAGAACTTTAGGATCTTCGAGATCCACTCAAGCTGTTTTGGGGGGACACAAGGACTTCAGAAATTCCTGAGGGTATACAGCAAAAGAGAACTTTCTCCAACATAATTTAACCATAAAATCTGATGATGTAACACCCACCCACACCCACATCACAAACCAAAATGACATCACAAATACTAGAGATAATGGTTCAAGACTGCCAGCATGTAGGCCAAAATCTAAACAAACTGCAATTTACCCATATGTGACCAAGGCAGAGAAAGACAGGTGACTAGAATTATTAAAACAAAACAAAAAAACAAGAGAAAAAGGAAAACGAAAATACATATTTCTTCCCCCTACTAAGCTAGCTAAAATAAAATTTAAGGCAACTGAAATATGGTAAGGTGATTTTGTTTTTTATAGATGACATTTCTTAGAAAGCCAGGTCTCTTTAACTATGTGATTCTAACCTATCCCAATTGTCCTCTTATTCTTGGCTGGTCCCAGGAAATGGAGGTCAGCATCCTTTACATTGTGCTTTTACATGTACAGGGCCCCAGCGTATATTTCCCTGTTTAGCAGCTTTTCTTGGCTCACAGCAGTCCGGTTAAAGGGTGCTCAGGGTTTGGCAGGATGCTACCTGCTGTCATGTCTGTATTGTAGTGTGATTGTGGAAAGGTTATAACTGAGTCTTGAGTGACCGTTTCCCAGATTCCTTCCTGCCACAGATCCCCTTTTCTTTCCAGCAGACAGGAATTGTCTTCGATTCCTTCCTAATGATGCTCCCCAAACCCCCACTTCCCACCCAGCATGCTCTGTCCTCCAAGAGCCTGGATATTGCTGGTTATTGACCTTGGGAATTACTATCTCTTCCCTCCTTGGCACAAAATGTTTTGGTGAAGAGGAGAGAGGACATGTAGCAAGATTTCTAAGAGCTGTGTGGAAGGAATAGTCTGTAAAAGGGATGCTAATACTTTGCCTCCAATGTAGACCTTCTGGTCCCTGCTTGAGAACTGGTCTTTTTTAATCCCCCTTTTTTCCTTTTAATTCTAGCATCCAATCTATGTGAGACGAGACCCCAGCATCCCCACCTATGGACTCCGTCCGTCCATCTTACTGAACACCAGGCTTCAGGACTGCTACGTGGACTCGCCAGCTCTCACCAACATATGGACAGCCAGGACATGTGCAAAGCCGAACGTCAATGCCCTGGCACCGGGTATCACCTCTTCTTGGGAAATTGTAAAGAACCCAGTGATTGCCAGTTCGTTCTCTCTGGTTAAACTTGTGCTCAGGCGACAGCTGAAGAATAAATGCTGCCCAGTACCCCACAAGTTTGGAGAAGCAAAACCCCCAAAGAGATTAAAGCCCAAGGACAATTCAGCAATAGAAGCCACCCAACAGGGCAGGATTAGAAACCCCGTAAGTTCCAAGAGCAAGGGGACGGCCAGACGGTTGCCAGGCTCACCCAGGCGCAGGAAGCCTGTGGGAGGCATCAACAAGGTAGATGGCCAGTGGTGGAGAAAATACCCTGAGGTGGGGAGAGGGAGAAGGGACAGCTAGAGAACACTTAAAGACCAAGCAAAGGAAATCCTACAGTTAGAGATGGAATAGGGTGGGGGACTCTAGCACCATATAGTAGAAGCAGCACCAGATCTGAGGTCATGCTATTTATGCTCTGCCTAGTTCTATAGAAGGATGAGGTGGCTTTCATAGATGCAGACAAAAGAACTTGGGATGGAGGGAAAATAAGGGCAGGAAGGAAAGTTAAAGGCCGGGAGATGGCTAGTTAACACACAGGTTTGCACACGAGCCAGAGGTGAGCCACACATCTGGCTGTGAATGTCCACGGGGAGATACTGCACCCTGGGGCTTACTCTGAGTTCAGCTCCATCACTCCATGGAGGCCAGCAGGGTTCAGAGTGTGGCCATGAAGCTAGGCTGCTAGGGTTCAAATCCCTTAACTTCTTTGTGCCTTGGGATAACGGTCCTTCCTTCATAGGGCTCTGTAAGGATTAAATGAGTTAATACATGCAGGGGGCTTTTGAACAGAGCAAATGTTTAGGCTTGTGCATGGCTTTCAACACATGACAGCTGTGGGCTGTGGTTATGAACCTTCTAGCACTGCATGGTCTTGGACAATTCACCTTCAACTTCCTTGCCTTTAAAGCTGTCCTGCTGGTCTTACAGGGTAGGGGGAATGCCTGCAATGACATAAATGAGGGGACTCAGGAAACTAGAACATGCTAGACAAATATTGGTTGTTGCTGTAACCAAGACTCTAGGACACAAATCCCAGATAATTATTTTGAGCTCCCTTCTCGAGTTTTAGCTTTGACTTCTCTTCTTTCTTCCTGGCTAGAGTAAAGAAAGTTCAAAGGAGAAAAAAGCAACAGCCCGCCAAGATCTTGAGGACAGATATGCCAAACATGTGGCTGCCACCCAAACGCTACCCCAGGACAGTGGGACAGCGGCCTGGAAGGGCTGGGCCCTGCTTCCGGAAGCCAGAAAGAGACGGCAGTTGTCGGAGGACACGCTAACCATCCATGGCCTCTCCACAGAGGGTTACCGGGCTCTGTACCACGCTGTGGTTGAGCCAATTCTGTGGAATCCTTCGGGGACCCCCAAGAGGTACAGCTTGGAGCTGGGCAAGGCCATTAAACAAAAGCTCTGGGAGGCTCTGTGCAGCCAGGGCGCCACCCCTGAAGGTGCTCAGAACCTGCCGCTGGGCAGGAAGCGGCTGGAGGGCAACGAGGAGCCTGTGCCAAAGAAATGGCCCAAGTTAAGGAGTGAGAAATAGGAACAGGAACTCACGGGATTAGGATATTCTCTGCTAGGTGTCTGAAAAATAAACACCACTTTGCACCTTCCACATCATCGCAGAGTGCTTTACAAGTTAATAACCACCCTCCCAGGGAGACAAGACAGATTCACTCCGACTGAGGGCCCCGCTCCAGAAATCTCGCCATTTCTAGGGACACATGCTTGGGGGTTTAGACACCACCCTTAACCTACAAAGGTTTGGGGGCCTCTGATTTTCAAGTAAGAAGAGGCCTGGCATATGAAGCCGATGATTTATAAGCAACCTATATTCCCGTTTTTGTTTTTTTAAGTGGACTGCTAGGTTCTTGATTGACCACCAGTTTCCTTCACTCCCTCCAAACAATGTTGAGCAAAAGCTATCATCCCCTCAAGGGTCTGAACCCACACCGCCCTGACAGCTGCCCTCTTGTGACAGCAGCTTATATTTCCAGTATCTGAACTTATGCTAACAGGAGAGAAAATTCCGTGGATGCTCTCATGGGCGAGCTGAAGTTAAATTAAGGCATCGCCCCCACACAAACCTCTGCTTCGTAGAGCCCTGCAGACCTTTGCCGGACAGAGCAATGACAACAAATAGCACATACTTGATAAAATTGTATTTTTTTTTACAGTCATTTGTACAATTTGTTACAAAACCATAGAAGAGACTACAACTTGTTTTAAATCATTTTTGGTCGGCAAATATGTAAAATCTGTGTGCAATTATCATGTATTTACAGGGCCTCATGTTAGTAATTTTCAATGATTATTCCAACAATGTCACACTCTCAACATAAGACATGGCTTAAGATAAATATATTAGTAAATAAATATTCTGAGAACATATTTCCATAAATGAAATGTGCTGCTATACATATACAGAATATACATAAGTTGTTTTCTAGCCTTTAAAACATTTAAAAAAAATAGTAATGTTGGAGAAAGAGCCCTTAGACCATTCTATTACAAAATCTTTACAGCAAAATCTTTACAAAATATCCTTTAAGTGCTATGGGAGAAATTCTTTAAAAAGCATTTTAAAATAGTGCCTCATTAGACCAACACAATAGAGTTTATATAAAGAATAGAAAAAGGCAGTTCTGTTGAAAAAATAATACTCTCGAGTAGTAATTATTTTCTAGACCTCATTTTAAAAGCATTAGTCTTGCATGAACTCTGAGCGGAGACTAGCAGCACGAGGGAGGGCATGAACACGGGGACAGCAGATGAAACTTGATAAAATGGCTTGGGTTTGGAGGAGAGGGGGCAGGGACTGAGCTCACTGGGGCTGTGTCTACAAAGAGGTAACCTTGAGATAACACCCAAACACCCATTTTTACCTGGTTCTAGCACTGGTCAGTTTATGTGGCTGTCCTACACCCAGGGCTGAGTTATAGGACCATGCCAACTGCCACGTATGGGTTGGGGGTTGTGGGGAGGGCAGTTCTCAGTGGAAAACGCACTGCTGCATTTCCACGGCTCTATAACCACCATGTGCCAGCGAGAGAGACCATGATACAGATACCTGTCGTCAGTACTGGAGCCTTACAACGTCAGAGACATTTATTTTGATATAAATGGGGAGGCAATAATAAAGTTGGTGATCAGATTCTGGTGATCTCTCTGTCTGATGAGCCAACACAAATTTCAAAAACAGCTGATATTTAAGCTTCTCAAATTTCATTCTTCTGTTTTGACTGCTCTGTAAAACACCAAAGTTAAATGTGCTTCTTTTGCCATCCTCAGTTCAGTTCTTTCACATAAAAACTCAGATGCTCTTATTTTAACAAGCCCAGTTGAAGCCATATTCTCTACTCATCTATTTATTGTTTAAGGCTGTTGAGGAGTGGTTTTCTAGGCCAGGCTAAAGAAAGCCACTTTGGCGGTACGGCTTCTGACAAGGAAGATAATATTCACTCAAAGGCATTAAACACAAAAACACAAAGCCACAAACAACAGCAACAAAAATCTCAACAATGAGAAGCTGCTTTGTGCAGTTCACGTTAAAAGCCATACCCTCCTTCCCCAAAACCACGTGAGGCAAGCTGTTGTCCTCAGCGGCTGCCACTTCTGGCCCGAGAAATAAAGGCGGCCCAGATCACATGTCAACAGCTTATGCGTGTCTCACACCCTCACCAACAGGTGTGCTGGGCACAGCCCGAGGGACTGTGCCCTAGAGGCTGGGGGACAGATCTCACCAGTGTTTCTGGATGGCAAATGGCTCATTTCTTTGACACTGGAATTTCTGTCAAATTCTGGCTGTAAGTAAATTTCATGACAGGCTGGGGTTTTTAAGAAAAAAGAATTCTGATACAGCAATATAGTCATTCAGAACCTTCTAGTCTGACTGCACAGGTGATGGAGTCTGTGCTGGTTTCAGGTGCCTGGCTGGAGAGGGGTCATCACAGCCGCCTGGCCACTCAGGGGTGGTCCCTAGCTCCCCAGCCACATGGAGCCAGGTTGCACGGATCCCATTCCACAGGTGAACTTAGAATGGACCAAACTCTTTCAAAGTCTGTGGAATGAATGAATAAGTAAAAACGAACAGAGGAGTCAGTTCATTGGAATACATTGAACAAAAAGGGTAACAGTCCCTGATCTGAAATAGCTTTAAATAGAGTCTCTCTCCCTTTTAAAATTAAAATGTCTTTGAAAAAACAGTCAAAAACTAAAAAACCTGTTTGGGTTTTTAAACTCTCTCTCCCCCTTTAGAAACAAAAGGCTGGAAAAATATACAAAAGCCTACCCTTTGGGTCTCAACTATCTGATGGTCTCTTTCTCTGTGTCTCATGGAGAACCACTACATAATAGTGCATGAAGTAGGCAGGATAGTAGACATTTTCAGGCGAGATGAGCACATTCAACCATGATGCAGAGGCCTTAATAACCCTGAAGCGGTGCTTCTGTGGGAAGGAACGGGATGGGAAACAGCATCCAAACCCAACTCTGAGCAGACCACGTGGGTACATGCGCCCCGTGAAGCAGAGGGGCGTGGCTGCCCCACAGACGCATGCGCACACCCCCCCCCCCCCGCAGAAAGCCTCCTCCTCTACGTTTTGGGGCATAGCTGAGTTCGCCCATAGCATCTTTCCGTGAGGCACCCGGGCCGCAAAACTACATGCCCTCTTCGGCGTTCGCCCCAACAAACCCCATCGAACCATTTCTGCAGCCAGTGGCAGGAAGCCCAAAATATTTCTTGCAAAGGACTCCCATGTCGTGAGCACTGAGGGGAGGAGGCTCCTCTCCCATCACCCAGGCCCCGGGGGCCACCCGGGCCTCTGCCGATGACCCAAGGGAGGTTTAAGGACAGTGGCCCGAATTGACCCAGTCGCCCCAGGACCTGTACCAATGGTTTGTCTGGCTCTCCAGCTCCCCAACCCTAGCTGTTTCCAGCCTGAAGGTGTGGGCTGGAGAGGCATGGTTTCCGCAAGACCTGACCTTTTGTACAGTGGGATTTGCCACGAGAAAGAAAAAGAGGCAGCATTGCATTGTTCCTCAGAGTTTGTACCCATATCAACTAGCTTTACTTCAAGTTTCTGGTTATTTTCTAAGGCAGGTGTAGCCCTGAGCTTTTCAAAGGCCTGAGCTCCATCTGGGGAGACAACAGTATTTACACATGGTGTGGTTCATTTAACACAGCAGTGTTTTTTTCTTTTCTTTCAGCAAAAGTTGGCAGTTAGGATTCTTTAAAAAATATAATTAAATAACTTTTTACATTTACATATAATATATTTTTTTAAAAAGTGGAGAACTCAGTCCCATACACCTCGGAATCCCAAGCACACACACTAGAAAATGTTATCGAAAGAGGCAAAGGACTCAGAGAATTTTGTCTGTTGGTTTGTTAATGGGGGTAAGTGGGTGGTGGTTTTGCCACAAGTGGCTCACATTTTGGATTGAGAAGGAGGGCTCTCTTTATTACCACTTTTGTGTGTTTGTCAAAGCTAAAAAAAAAAATTTTTGTTTTGTTTTGTTTTTGCAGGAAGTCAGAGTTTGGAGTCTCCACACAGTTCCCAATTTCCAGCTAAGAGTTCCTTCTGAGCTCAGGCTCCCGTGCTGCTGCCGTCTGTTGGGCCAGATCCTGATCCTGGGAGAGAGAGAACAATCATCAAGGTGACGAGCTGACACCTGCAGGCCCCAGGCACAACCTGGGGTCAGACAAGGGACTCAGGAGGCCCATGTTCCCTCCTCCCGAAGGCACGTCGCTGGCGTGTGGTAGGCACCCTGTGATACCCATGACATGCTCAAGGGCTGAAGCTGAGCCAAGAGCTCAGGTGCCTCCCAGAGGGCTGGCCTTCCTCATCTGCATGTGCAAGGCCTTCTGGAAGCATGAGAACAGCATACAGAAGAGATATGAACTGAGTGCCCAGCATGAGCCGGGCTCTGTTGCACACATGAGGGAGAGCAGCGGAGACACCCAGGCAAAGCTCATGGGCCACAAACAAACTACCTTTGATTGTGATAAGCTGGGAAATAAACAGGATGTGTGAGTGACCTTGGAGGGAGATGAGGGGTTATTTAAGCTGAGGAGAAGCAGTGGGAGGCTCTGGAGGCTGGAACGAGCGTGCCATGTTTGAGGAACAGGATGGAGGCCAAGGAGTCTAACTACAGCAGGTCGTTGAAAGGGTTTTGAGTATAGAAACACAGACTGAGGTTGCAAAAAACCCCCCTCTGGCTCCCACATGGAGAAGGGAGTGGAGAAGGCCAGAACAGCCACAGGAGACTGTTCAGGAGGCTCCTTATTGCATTCACCCCAGTCAGAGGAAAGGGGGCGGGCCAAAGGGGTGGCGGAGGGGGTGCAGAAATTGGAAAATTTGGGAAATATTCTGGAGGCGCAACTTACAGCAGTGCCACTCCAAGGTACTACCTTAGACTGCGTGCTTTATTACTGCTGGAGCCAAAGCAAGCACATGGAAACTTTATTAGCACTCTGACAATATCTGTTGAATTAATAATTCTAGGCTTATATTTTCCATATTTCTTTTTAAGTTCTGTTTTTCTGATAATTCATTTTTACTGTATTTTACAAAAAATATTCAGTCCACAATGGATTGGGGAAACTAACAACAACAACAACAAAAAAAAACCCAAGTAAATGTGGTCCTTCGCAGACAGGTGGAGACGCCCTGCCTGGGAGCATGCGTGAAGTGTGAGGGGCAGTGGCACCTGGGAATCCAGTGGGTGCCTGGTGGGCTGGGTGCTTTTGAGGCCGCTGAGGGGAGAGGCCGGAAGCAGAGGACTGACTGGGTCTGGGACTCAGGGGAGGGGCTGGGCTGGAGAATTACACTTGGAAGTGATCAGGTACAGACGGGGTGGGAAGCCAAGGCCACACACGAGGTAGAGAGAGAAGAAGACCCTGATGGAGACGCCTGCCCTGGCCCGGCGGTGCCGTCTGCTCACCTGCAGCCTCAGTGGCCGTGGGGCTGGACTCCTGAGTGTCCGGGAAGGCGCTGGGGAGGCAGGACCTGGCAGTTCCGCCCTCCTCGGGAGGGTCCCCAGGCCTCCACAGCACCCTGGCCTGGCAGCCCAGAGTCCGCTCTTCTTTCTGGGCTCCTCCTGGGCCCCAGTGAGGCTGCCGGGCCTCCGGGCCTGGCATCCCACCCCAGGGGCCACAGCCGTGGGTCCCCCGACTGCCCGAGGGCAGGCCCAGATCGCCGTCCACATCCTCCGGAATGATGGGGACGCGCTGGCTCAGGTCCCGGCCCCCGGGGTAGCAGCTGAGCGGGGGCTCCTCGGCCAGCATGTACTGCACACGCACAGAGCAGTCCTCGGCGTAGCAGCCGCCGCCCCCACTGCTGCCGGGGGCCACCTGTTTCTCTTCATAGAAGCAGCAGGACAGACCCTCGTATTTCGCCCCCTGTGTCCTGGGCAAATGGTCTGGGTGAAGGCTGTACAGGCCCTGGGGGCTTCCCAGCTGGGGCTCCCTCCCAGGGGGGCCACAGGCCTCACAGAGGGGAGTGCCCAGGAACGAGGTGCTGCCACCAACCACTCCCGTGCTGGGCTCCAGTGCAGAGGGCTGGGGTTCGCAGCAGCAAGCCCACGCCAGCCCCTCTGGGCCCACCTTCCAGGTTCTCCTGAGGTCCGTTGTGGTGGCCCCAGGAGAAGCCTCGAGCCCCACTTCTGAGGTAGAGCTATTGGGCCCCCTGTGCTCCAGGGAAGAGCTGCTGCTGTAGTTCATCTCCAGGCTGCAGGTGGACAGCTGGTCCCCCGAGGCAGAGGCCGGGCCGGCCCAAGGCTCTCCTCGCCCAGCAGCGCCCCTGGGAGCGGCTGGGAGCTCCTCCGGTGGCAAGGAGCCCTCGAGGTGAACAACGGGCAACCGGCCCAAGCCCCCGGCCTCGCTGGCACGGCAGGGGCTCCGGCTGCGGTAGATGAAGGGGTCATAGTCACTGCTGAGGGAGCTGCGGAAGGTGGAGCAGCTCCCGTACACACCCTGGTTGCTGACCTCAGTGCAGTCCATCACGGAGTCGCTGGAGGAGCAGGGGCACTGGCCAGAGCTGCTGCTGCTGCTGTCGCTGCCCGGGCAGTCGGCCAGGTAGCCGCTGCACACCGAGCGATGGCCATGGTAGCAGCTGAAGCTGGACGTGCTGCCGCTCTCCAGGTGGGAGGGAGGGGCCGCGTGCACGGCGGTGGGGAAGAGGAGGCTGCCGCTGCCACCTGGCGAGAAGGTCCGGTTCGGGCCCCTGGGGGTGAGGCTGGGTGGTGGTGGGCCCTCCTGCTCCGGGTAGCTGAGGCCCTGGAAGTAGTAGTGTTGGTACATGGTCTCATACTGGGAGAAGCAAGCTGCCTGGGAGAAGCCGCGGCCCCCGAACTTGGGCCTGCGGAAGGGGTGAGCTGGCGAGTAGGCCCGGTGCTCCAGGCTGCAGCGGTGAGGGGCCAGCGTGTGGTCCAGGTGGAGAGGTGGGTAGCCGCGGATGTAGGCAGGGGTCTGCGGGGAATAGAGGCTCTGCTCCCCGTGCCGGTCCATGGTCAGCAGCGTCACGGGGTTCCCGTGGGAGTCCATGCTTGTCCTCGTGGGGTAGGCTGGGATTGCGTTGGTCCTGTGCACGCGGCCGGGGTAATGGACTGGCAAGATGACCCTCTGCTGCCTCCCGCCACGCGTGAGGTTGCCCGTCTCCACACACGCGGCACCTGGGTTTCCCTTTTGCTCTGGGGAGGTGGTGGGGGGAGAGGAAACAAAGTAAGCAGGCTGCACACGTGGGTGCCAGGGTTTAGAGCAAGACGGAAGCAACTGGCTTGGTCACCCACGAATGTGCCAGGTCCCCTAACCCGGCCCCATTCTAGGCTGTCACCAAACTCAGCTGTGCTGGCAGAGGCCACCCAGTTCTGCATTTGGAAGGGATCACTGCTGTAAGGGCACATCTCGCACCTTGCACTGTCCTGTACCATGGGAGTCTGCAGAGAGCACCGGGAGTACTAAGAGGAAAGGAAAGGCATTCCCTCCCAGGAAAGCAGCCACTTGGAGTGACCCCTCTCCAAACACAGCAATGCAGAAGCCACATGACAAGCCTCCACCTCCTGCTTATCGTCTCTCGGGGTCCTGGGGACAACCCCGTGGTTCTGGGGATGGCTAAGCATCATAGCTGTCATTCCCACTAGAGAGACTGTGGGCTTAAGGCTCAGAGAGGCCAAGTAATGAGAAAGCCAAACTTGAATTCGAGGCCATTTGTAGAGCTGGCCAGGCTCTCCTACAGCCTGCACATGCGGCCAACCTCCGAAACCAAGGTCTCCGCGCCCCCATGTCCGGCAGGCAATGCTGTGGCAGTTTTGTTCCCTCGCCTCCAGTTGCGTATCTCACACTCTTGCTGGGTACTCAGTAGAAGCTGTTTCCTCAGACTGGCTCTTCAGCACCCAGAAACAACTGGGCAGGTGACAATTACCTATAATGTTATGCCGACAGTGGGGGCACGTGTGGTGCTGCAGCAGCCACGGGTCCACGCACTTCTTGTGAAATCGGTGAGTACAAGGGATCACCCGCAGCTCCTGAAAAGGGAAAGAGGAGATGGCCTGAGGGAGGGCGAGGGGCTGGAGGAGCCCTGCTTGGCACGAGGGCCTGGGGGCTCTGGCCCCAGTCTCCAGGGCAGTTTCTGCTCTCCACATCTAGCTCCAGCTCTGCTCAATTCCCCATAGGCAGGACTGGCAGAGGCAGGGTTCTAGAAGGAAAACTGCCCTCAGCCAGCCCCAAGCACAGCCCTCTGTTTTCAGGGAGTGGGAGCTATGGAGGCAGCTCCTTCCCTTCAGTTAGAGGAGGGCATTCACATCTTGTTACCTCCTCTATACAGATGCCTTCACCCAGGGGGAGGCCAAAGGCTCATGCTAATGAAGATGGGGTGTGGAAAAAAGCTCGGTGTACCCCAAGACCTGCATCTCTGGGATGGTAGCTGCCTCCAGGTGCCCCAAACGGCAAGGAGAAGGAAGATTCATGGGACTCAACAGGCAGAGGCAACGGGGCAGCACTCTCCCATACTGCTCCCTCATCCTGCACTGGACCCTGGGTGCTCGCCCAGAGGCTGATGGTTTATAACAAGAGCAGCTACATGGAAAGAGGGGATGGGGTTTTTTGAGGCAGAGCCACCTCTAGAGATCCTGAGCCCCAGCCCCCTTTACTTTTGCTCATTTTACTTTGTTCTCGGCTCAATGCAATGGAATAATATTCAAACTAACACCTTAATGCTGTACCTGCCAGAGAGCTAACAAGTCTACCTGTTTATTTTCTCAGGTAGCCTCAATGGGCACCTGGATTGCAAGTCAGCTTCAGGCCCATGTCACAAGCACAGAGAATGAGGTCACTTGCACAGGGTCACAAAGCGAGATCCTACCTGGGCCAGGGTTAGAATCCAGGCAGCCTGCGCCCAGTGTCCACACAAGACTCCCTTATTCTCCATGGCATCTGGAAAATTCGTTTCTCATCCAATAGTCTACACAGTGCTGGGTGTTTTCATCAAAGGGGCATCAGTGCTGGCAACTAATCCTCAAACGGTTTGCTCTACCCCTGCCCTGTCCCCCAATGCGTGTATATGTATGTCTCTACCTATCTAGAGACAAAGAGATTGAGCAAACATGGCAAAACTTTAACAACTGGTGATTCTAGGTGAATGCTACATCATTCATTGCATTATTTTTGTAACTTTTCAAAAGGCCTGAAAATCTTCAAAATAAAAAGCCAGAAAGAAAAAAGGAGGCATCAAATCTGTGTCTTTGTAAGTGAAAGCACCAAGGTTCCACAAATGCTTGCTAGAAGAGATCTGTAACAAGTCAAGTCTCAGAGCTTTCAGAATAGTGATGCTAAAACAAAATTGATACATGTGACTGTTCTTGAAACCAGGCCATCTTATATGGCCTATCACACATCCTGGTCAACTTCTGAAATCACCGATGTTTGGCTGGGTTTCTAAGAGAGTCTCTCTCTGCATTTTGGCCACCCCATGCCAGGGGAGAATGCAGTTACAACTTCATCCCCTAGAGACCTTGGCTTTTAAAAGTCTTACGACTCCTGCAAAAGCTGTCCTTCTAGGTCCTGGGCACCTCTGCTGACCTGCCCACCTTGGCCTCACTCAGGACAGGCCCTGCCTCCACCATTACCTCGCCATCGATGTACTTCTCCAGGCAGATGGCGCAGTCGGACGTGGAGCTGCTACTGAGAGTGTCCAGGGCCCCGCAGCTCCCCTCCCTACGCCCCTTGCTCTTGGAGTTGAACTTTCTGGTTTCCATCTTCTCCAGAGCCTGCACGGCCAGCCTGTTCATGGAATTCTGCAAGGGAGAAGGGGGTCCGCATGAGAGCCTGATAAGTATTAACAGTGGTGGTCACCCCCAAGGATGTGCACCCAGTGCATCGGGACAGGCCAACACCAGTCTTTGTTTGGGCCAGAACGGTCTTTTGAAAAATCACTGAAAATGCTGACTGCCTCAAGCACAAATTTTCCAGACCCTACCAAGCCCAGGCCATCGGCCCAGGCTTTTCCTTGAGTGGTGACACTGGAGGAGATCCTCTTCAATTATGCAGCTCTGCTGCTTACCGATTCAGCGAGACCTGAGTTAGGCCCCCACTCTGTACTGAGGTCCCTCTTTACACTGAAGGTAGTTGTAAGGATAAATGAGAGAATGTGAGTGCTTGGCCCCTGGCAACAGAAGTACTCAATAAACAAAGGCTACTATTCTGTGGGGGTGGCTGCTCCACCTCTGTGAAGATTCAGAGATTGTCCTTTCAAGAGACCACTTGCTAACATCCACCTTCGGTCTCCGAAGATGCCACACTGCTAAGACATTTGTCCTCTCACCTCAACCCCCATCTCCCCAAACCTTTCCTTTCTACGAGCACAGATTGATGCACCAGCTGGAATCTTACGGGCAGGGGAGGTGGCGCTGACACTGTTCATCAAGAATCACCTGGTGAGAGCTTGGTAGGTGCAGATTTGGATTCAGTGGGTCGGGAGCAGGGCCTGAGAGTCTACATTTCTGTCAAGCTCCTTCCTAGGTGATGCTGATGTGATTGGTCCCCAGATCTGATTTGAGGAGCTCTGGTGTCCCACATTAACATTTCAAACATTTATTTGTAAAAACTCCCTGGCTGGAAATACCCCCAATATTTAGCCTTTCTATGAAGGAAAGAGAAAAGCAGAGACGCAACAGTGCCGTAAGCTTTGTTCCTGCTTTTCTCAGCCACTGGGAACCGGCTCCAGAGCTCAGAGTCCACCACTGCTGTGAGGCTGAACGCTGGAGCCATTAAGCCAGCCAGCAGACAAGAGCTCCAGTTTTCACCAGCAACAGGGCACCAGGAACTGGTGTTCACAGGCTGCTCTGATACGTTACCTGACTGCGCCGCTGCTTCAGCTTGATTTTGACAAGGAGGATGAGGCAAACCAAGGAGACCACAACAAAGAAAGCCAGGAAAATCCCCATGTCAAAGTATTCAGTGGGTTGCTGGAAGAGAACAGAGACAGTATCAGCCACTGCCTCTCTGAAGCCTGCTAACTGGAGTTACATGAGCTGCGTCGGCACTGGTTAAGATAAGGGTGGGGCGATTGGGGTGCATGTCCCCTCAGTTTGTAGGAAACACCTGGGATTCTGCTCACACACACATGGTGTGAGTTTTCAGGCCCAGGAAGTACCCGTGCTATGGAGGGGTGGGGTGAGGCCTGCAGCGTCTCAGCCGGGCCCCTCAATGGCCGAGGGAATTCTGTTCATAAAGCCAGCTCCATGTGGAAGAGTGCAAAATCCGCTGTAACCAATGAGAAAGGCCCTTCCAAATAAACAGAAATATATTGCAATTTATAGGACAAAGGAGTGAGTGTCATGTTTTGAGGGAACAGTGATTACTAGCCATATAATTAATGGCTTACAACAACTCAGAAAATTGTATGCTGCTTCCACAAATATCAGCTTCCACTACAGTGAGTCACATTTACCAAAGCACTCTTTTTCCGTTTAAAAAGAAGCCAGCAAGTCAGTTCTTCTGCAAACTCCCTAGTTTTAGGCCTCCCAGCACACTGCCTTCTAAAACACTGAAGCCACCTCATCTAGGACATGTATTAATCAGCAGGAAGAAAGCCTGGCTAATGGAATGCCATGCACACAAGAGGACCATTCTGCATGTGAATATGCTATGATTTGTGGGGAGGAAATGAAACAAACATGGTTCCTAGAATCCTTCAGCCTGAAGTTTGAGCAAAGGATGCCAATCAAATGTTAGTGGTTAGCCGTACCCTTTCGCATACTTAAAGGAAGCCTAAACTGTATTCGTTAGCACCTAGAGGTCAAGAAACTCAATCCTAGTTGAGGGCTGTGCTGGTTTGGATGTATTATGTATTATGCCCCCCAAAATGCCCTTATCTTTGATGCAATCTTGTGTGGGCAGGCTAGTATTAGTGCTGATTAGATTGTAATTCTTTGTTTCCATGGAGATGCGAACCACCCAACTGTAGGTGATGACACTGATTAGATAATTTCCATGGAGGTGTGGCCCTGCCATTCAGCACGGGCCTTGATTAGTTCACTGGAGCACTGTATAAGCTCAGACAGAAGAAGCAAGCTTGCTGTAGCCAAGAGGGACACTGAAGAATGCACAGGAGCTGAGAGAAGAGCTGCAACTTACAGAGACATTTTGAAGATGGCCTTTGAAAGCAGAGTTTTGCTGACACTTTGGAGATACTAGCCCAGAGTTTGCCCCGAGATGCTGCAGCCTAGAGAGGAACATCCTGGGAGAAAGCCATTTTGAAACCAGAACTTTGGAGCAGGCGCCAGTCACGTGCCTTCCCAGCTAACAGAGGTTTTCCGGATGCCATTGGCCATCCTCCAGTGAAGGTACCTGATTGTTGATGACTTACCTTGAACACTTTATGGCCTTAAGACTGTAACTGTGCAACCAAAGAACACCCCTTTATAAAAGCCAATCCATTTCTGGTATTTTGCTTAATGGTAGCATTAGCAAACTGGAACAAGGGCTAACTTTTCTAGATCCAAATATAACTTAAGGGGTTTTAATAAGGCAATTTACCTACGGGAAATTGTATGGGCCTTTTTCTCTAGTCTAGGTCAAATGGAAAAAGGAAGACATAGGGAAGCCGAGGGCTTGTGCATTCTGTCCCTTCAATCCTCTTCCTCCTGTTTGCCTTTCAGAGGGAGATGGGATAGAAGAGAAAGAATAAGGGTTAAGAGAGAAGCCTGGGCGGGAAAAGAATGGAGTCTGTTCTCTGTAGACTCCCATGGTACAGGGCAGTGAGAGGTGGGAGATGTGCCCTTTCAGGAGTGGCCCCTTTCAAACCCGGAAGCAGGGTGGTCTCTACTCTAGGCTCTACTGTTTCTGGTAATACTTGTCAAATCCCCTATCAAGGGACCCAGGTGAAATTTCTCCCTGGCCTCCAACCCTATCTATCTGATCTGAACCTGCAGAAACTTGGGGTGCATTGGTATTTCAGACAGGAAGCAGACAGGAACAACAGCACAAAGCCCAAAGGAAATGAAGGCGCTGGCAGTTGAGAAAGGGCTGAGCTGGGCCAGCCAGCACTGAGGCTCACTCGAGGAGGGCGGTGCTGAATCCTTGCTCGGGCCACTTTCTGCTTGTTAACGATGTTCATCAACTTGATGGCATCTGCGCCCTTCACATACACCACCGGCCTCTTGAGCGGGTCTTCTGAGCCCTGGTTTAGCTAAGGAAGAAGACAGGGCTGTGGTTAAAGGTGGCACTTACTTTAAAGAGTGGAAGAAAGGAAAGCTGGAGGAAAAGCATGCTAAAAACCCATTTGGAAATCTTCAAATTCTTCAGAAACATTATAGTCTTGGTGCTCCCAGTAGGGCAGGTTTTAGGATGGGATGAAGGCCTAAAAGGTCTTGGAAAATGCACCCCTGCCCACCCCCCAACTCCCTGGCTCTAAACTCCTCTCAAGACAACTTTCTTGGCTCAAACGTGGAAACTTAACTTCAGCAGACAGATGAAAAGGTTCTGAATGAGGGTGACATGGCTGCGACAAGCCAAGATGGCTCAAGGAAGTGCCTCTGTCAGGGAGGCTATAGCACTGGCACGACGTGAGGGTTTACCTGGTCGATAGCGTCTGGGTTTTCAGATACATCAAAGATGACTGCGGTGGCTCCCCGCTGCACTGCTCGCTTGGCCTGGCAGAGTGAAAAAGGGCAGGTTGGCACGCTGGCCCTCTTACCTTCCCAAGGCTGGCCTTTGAACTCAGACCTGTATTTGAATGCACATCTGGCAGTCACCTACTTAGGCGACTTTGGGCAAATAAAGTAACCTAAACCTCAACTTTCCCAGTTGTACAAAAGGGGACAATACCTTATATAGTTATCCTGAGGATCAAATTACCTAGAATAGGTGAAAATAAGTAATTGGGTACTTAAAAGAAATGTGTCTCCCCATCCAGCCCAAATATCAAAAATAAACTAAAATAAACCAGTCCAGTTAGCAGAGAAGTGTTGGTTCCAGTGTTTTCTGCTTGGAGCACCGAGCAATTGGCAACCAAAGCAAATACCTCTGCTCCTTCTCCCTGCCCACATCACCCAGTACTGCAGTCAGGAGAGCACAGTGATTATTTCTGAATGAATCTCAAAACGGTCAATTTTAATAAATGACACAAGCTGAAGACCTTTGGAGAGATGCTGTGTCAGGGGTGAAAGCTTTGAAAAATAATTATAAATGGAGATTTAGAGCTGTTGGCTGCCAAACCTGGCTGCACATCAAAAACCACTTGGGAAGTTTTAAAAGCAGATTTCCTGGCTCTGACCACAGAGATTGATTCACCAGGTCTGGAATAAGGCCCAGGCAACTGTGTTCTTTAAGTTTGCCAAGGCATACTGATGATTCAACGAGTTGGGGAACTATTGATCAGAGAGATGAGATTAGAATGTTTTAGGAACATATGAAAAGTGATGGGAGTCTTTTTGGGGGGGGGTTGAAAGGATTCCTTTCCATCCCAACGAGCTTTCTAATAGTAGAAGCTATGGAAGAACAAGATATAAGACAAAATTGCTACCTTTAGGAGCCTGAATCTTGTTTTCATACCTCTAATATGAAGGAGGGGAAAAACAGCCCCCAAAACAAAACCCAAAAAAACCCACCTCCTTTAGGATGGGCAAATGACAGCTACTGCTCAGAAGCCAGGAAAAGCTGCCATGGGCCAGAGTGCTTGGTAAAGAATAAAATGTAAATTCCTTCCACTGGAATAATTACACTGGTGCCGCAAAAGCAGCACCGGACTTAAATCACTGAGGCGGCGAGAATGCGGCTGCTGCACTAGCCCACCAGAGGGCAGTCTCACCCCATAACTTTCACAAGCCAATTCCCTGTACTTGGTACCAAACAAGCAGGGCCAAAAAAGAGTTCCAATGAAATCCTCAGGGAGCCTACAGGGTCCTCAGCAATCTGGTCACCTCTGGCACCCTGGGTGCTGTGCCGCAGGTGCTACCCTTGTCCTGCACGGGATTCTTTCTACGTCCATTGAGGTTCAATGTATAAAGAACTCTTCCTGGCTCTGCCACTGTTAAACTGTCAACAGTTGGCCAGTCACAGAATCCTTTCCCACTTCAGCCTCAGTCCCCCCCACCCCCACCCCACCCCGTAAAGGGAGGAGGGCACCTATGTCCTTCTTCCAGTTCCCACAGTCCTGGCCCCTCAACTGAGAGTGGTTCCGAGAGAGAACTGCAGTGACCCTTCATCGCCCTCCAGCAAGAGTGGACATGGATGGCATGGCTGGGAAAGTGTGCCGCCCAGGGGCCTCACTCCCCTTCAAGGAGCTCTTCAGAGTCACAGACCCCGTTGCCTGAGGCCAAAAGCTCACGGACCCCAGAATAAACAGTAGGTGCCTGTCTCTTTCGCTTGGGTAGCATCCAAGTCTTACGCACAAATTCTTTCCCTGGATGCATAAGGGCCCCAAGGAACAGCACTGAGAATGAGGTGGCTAATAAACAGGATCTCGCGTTCCTTTATTTGGCTTTCATTTCACGATCAAGGACATCAAACAGCACCCGAGGGGAACGTGTGTTCAGCTCTGCCTTGACGGGAGCCCCGCTTTGATGCCGGCACACCTGGCTCGGCCATAGCCGCAGGATAAAAGGCTGCGGGATCTGGATTACCTGGACCCCTATCGGGGCAGGCGCCCATCAGAGGGAAGCCACCACGTGGCCGCCTCAGCTGCTTCCAGGCTTCCTGACTCCACAGGAGCTCAGAAGACTCGAGGATTTGGGAGGTTCCAGATAAGGCCATTCTGGACAGGCACAAAAACGTCCTGGAGTGATGACCAGTGTCCTGGTTACTACAGTGATCAGAGCAGGTTAAGAATAAGGTGCTTTCATCTTATTTACAGCTTCACCCAGATCCAGGCTAACGCACTAGGTCTAAGTACAAATATTTAGTGTGAGCAAATGCCGATTCTCAAAGTTGGTTTACTTTTTACTAAAAAAGTAAGCTGCTAATAAAATAAGTTTGAATTTCCTGCACATAACCAGGACTGGACTGGATTGGGAAGTGAACATGGGATCCTCCTGTTGTGAACTTGCCTGTTAAGAGCTGGCTTGGGATTTAAAACAAGCCGTGAATAATCCAGATTTAGAAAATGACACGTTTAATGTACTATTCCCAAAACAAATGAAAAAACCAGAACATCACTTGGACAGTCAGTCCCCCCCTTACCCCACATTTTCAGTTTAAAAACTGATGAGGTACATTCTTTTAACGAATCTTCTTATCTTAGATCATTGACCATCTGATCTAGTTAAGCTTGGGCCAAAATATTTCAAAATAAATCTAAACCAGAGCTGGGAGTTTACCAGTCTTGAGACCACCAGAAACCCTATGGAGATAAAGTCAAATATTTATTGTACCAAAACTCTCAAGACGAGGCTGTTTCAGAGAAAGGATGGGAAAGATGCAGCCTGGTGGATGTTGCTAGAATGAAGGTCACTGGTCAGCTGAGCTGCAGGTGGAGAGGGCAGTGTTACCCCTGAACTGTGCAGACTGGATTAGGAAGGAAGGGCACAAGAAAGGGGTGAGCAGCAGAGAACAGCTAGGATGTCTTGGCAAGGCCCCCCAGAGGAAGCAAAAGGCCTTGCCTTGCTGACCTCTGAATGCCCTCCCCCTTAGCCCCCATCCACAGAGGTATTTCACATCCTTTATCACTTTTGCCGCTTTGATCCTCTGTTCAGGCCAGGGCAGGCCAGCACCAGCCAGCAGGTGACCAGAGGCCTGGAGGCAGAATGCTGAATAAAAGGTTTGTCACACTCCTTATTTACCTTTCCAGGGCCCCAGGACCCAAGGCCAGACAATATTCATTGCCATTGAAACAGATATCAGAAGTGAAAACACCTGCACACTTGCAAATACATTTTGCAAAGTACAAACTTTCAAGCCCTAGGAGATGGGGTCCAATTGTGGTTGGCGCTTATTGCAATGCTAAGACTACTGGGGTTATTTAGTTAATATTTATTATAAATGAAAGAAAGCCTCTTGGGTTATCACAGATAAAAATAAATGCTTGTTGCTATATTAGGTTACTTTCTTGGGGTACAGTAGGAACATGCTGGAAGTAAAGTAGTTATCTTAGGTCAGCTGTCTTTTTCTTACTCCCTTGTTACGGTCTCTTTGAAATGTTCTTTTATTGTATGTTTTTTTTTCAATTATTATTATATTTTTATTTTTCATACAGTTGATTAAAAAAAAGTTAAAAAAAAACTAGGAAAAAAATGTGTGGGGCCCCCTTGAGGAGCTGGTGGAGAATGAGGGGGTGTTGGCCTGCCCCACCTCGATGGTTGCTGGCATGGCCGCGGACATAGGGGACCGGTGGTTTGATGGGTTGAGTCCTCTACCACAGGATTGGCCCTTGGGAAGACTGTTAATACAAAGGAGAGGCTAGGCCTCCCTATAATTGTGCCTAAGAGCCTCCTCCTGCATGCCTCTTTGTTGCTCAGATGTGGCCCTCTCTCTCTACCTAAGCCAACTTGAAAGGTGAAATCACTGCCCCTCCCCCTACATGCGATTGGACACCCAGGGGAGTGAATCTCCCTGGCAACGTGGAATATGACTCCCGGGGAGGAATGTAGACCTGG